>JALGBA010002929.1:0-19288 GCA_023970755.1 Azemiops feae | reverse complement strand
GGGCGTCGCCGGGCTGTGACGCCATCAGAAGGCGCGTCCCCGATTTCGGCAGAGAAGCGGAAAGGAACCATAGAGGTAGGAAAGGAGAGCGGAGGGCAGACTGGGCTTTCCGCTCTTCAAACCGCCGATCTTGGGAATCGCCATAGATATGTAACCAGAGAGCTCGGGTGGAAATGGTAGAGCGGCCGGTAGAACCAAGACTTCCGAGTTTGCTGGAGCATATATGGAGGAAGACTTTGGATTGGAGTTAAGGACGGAAAAAAGACAATGCAGAAATCTGGATTGTATTGGGGGCGCCCTATATAAAAGCCCCCCGCAAAGGTGGAGTGTCACAGAGTATTGCAAATCCATTCCCAGCCAGCAGGGGACAAGTTTAATCCCTGTAAGTCATCCAGCGTTTCTCAAACTTGGCAATTTTTGTGGACTTCAAGTCCCAGAATTCCCCAGCCTGCATGCAGTTTGCAGGTAACTAAATGGTTTATGCAGCGAAAGCAGGAACTGTATTAAATTGGACTCCAGGGTTGACCGAGTACACTACCTCCAAATTTGTGACGTCCCCTAAAATTTGCTGGCAACCCCCAAGTGATCGCAATAAATAAATAAAAACACAAACGTATTTATTTAGCGTATGGCACAATACACTCCGACAGTATCTTTTCACTAGCCTCCACTAGTTGTGACACTGCTTAGGTTTTACAAAAGCAGCCAAGGCCATTAAGTGATGCTCCAGTCAGAGCTGAAGAACCTTCTTGTATGAGAAGCGAAACGTCTTCAAAGAAAATCAAGAAAGTCCAGTTGCCTCATGAAAAAGCATCTTTGGGACAATTATGACCCGGATGACTGAGAATCTCCATAGACAGTGAGAGACAATACTTAAGGCACTGGACTAGAAATCGGAAGACTGTCGGTTCTAGTCCCACCTTAGGCATGAAAGTCAACTGTGGTGACCTTGGGGTCAGTCCTTCTCTCCTGGTCCTAGTAAGGAGGCAATGCCAAACCACCAGCTTCCCATCATAGCTATCTGCAATTGCATTGACGCACGACCGAATGTGTGCAGCTGGGGCCTGCGCACACCTGCAACATATCGTGTACATCTATCTACCCTATCAATCTATCAATCTATCAATCTATCAATCTATCAATCTATCTATCTATCTATCTATCTATCTATCTAATATAAAGGAGGCTGCACTTCAATGGTTAGACGGCCTATTGGTATCTGAACAAAAATCTTTTTAACATTTATATTTTATTGTGTTTTTCTAATCTAGGTGAAATGTTAATATATACTGCAAGTCCATGTATGATATGCCATACGCTAAATAAATAATTAAACAACCGCCCAATCAAGAAACTACCAGGAACACCTCCATCAACACTGATAGGACAAGCCACTAAGTATATAAAGAGAGAGCAAATTCCTCTCTCTTCTAGCACTGATGATGTTACCTAGTTGGGTCACGAAACGTCTGCAAGAAAACCACCAAGCTCAGAGAGCACCAAGGACCCCTGAAGAGACAATGTTGTTGGATGATGGACCAAGTGGCCCCTTAGCTCCGGCTTTATTATTTATATAATAACAATGATATGCGTGGGTGTGTGTGTGTGCGTGCGTGGGTGTATGATAATACTATATAATTTATATTATGATTGCATTTATCTGCCCCATCTCGCCTAGAGGTTTAGAAAGCCCCTTTTTGCTTCCCAGTCAGTCAATATGGGCTGAGCAAGTGAAGCTGGAGGCAGCCAAGATTTCCTTCCCTCCACTTTCCCCTCGCACTTTGCATATGCCCAGAGGCACCGTGCACACTTAGAAGCAGCTGCCCGCCGGCCTCCCCGCCCGTCCCTTGTTTCTTCCATCCCTAAACCCTCCATTCCAGATTCACCCGCCTGGGATTGCCTCGATGCCTATGCTTTGCGACGTAAAACTGTGCCGAAAGAAATAGACCTTTTTAATGGGATTTTAAAGTTATTATCCTCTATCTTTATTAGTAACGCCTTATTAATGTTAATAGGGCGAAGGGAAGCCTTTTTGCTGCGACGCGGGGACACAAAAACATCACCTAATATTACTGAGGTTTCATTAATAAATACTACACTTAAAACTCCATTTAAAAGCTTTATTTCTTTTTGTGGCTGCTCGGCTCACCTGCGGCAGTCCGAGGCTTTTTTCCCTTCTTGCGGCAGCGTAGAGCAGAAAAGAGGACAGGAAGGTGCCGACGGATGACTAAAAGCAACGGACAAGAATTCGGCCATAATAGGAAGGTCGATTCCAAATGAACTGGGGGATGGCCAATCTGGACGGACGGGAGGTCGCCATGCCGAGAAGGTCTAGGTGTTAATGCTATGGGACGGAAAAACCTGCCCTCCTGTGGTCAAAATGGGTATTGCGGCCGCCGAAATAAATAAACCTTTTGAATGGGATTTTAAGGTTATTATTCTCTATCTTTAATATTAACGCCTTATTAATATTAATAGGGCGACGGGAGGCCCTTTTGCTGAGACCCTGGGGCAGAGTAAGATAACCTAATATTAGTATGGTTTTATTAACAAAGAATAATAAACTTAAAACGCCATTTAAAAGGTTTATTTCTTTTGGGGGCTGCTGTACCTGCTTGTCCCTTAGCGAGAGATGGCGCGGCCTTCAAAAAGGCCTGTAATGATGAATTAAGGTTACTTTGATAGGTGCTAACTTTAAAGATAAACCTCACCAAGCATACATAAATTTATTGCTATGGTTAATATTAAAATGAGTGAGATTAGATTTTACCTTCGCTGCTAGTTTTGAAACTGACGCATTTATTAAAATGTTTTATGTCTACCTACATCACACTAATTTCTTGCTGCATCTTAGTTTCTAATCTTCCTAGTATGCCCAGTCGTGAATATCATTTCACTGGGTTGAAAAATAGACAGCTAGTCAATTGGGGTGGAAGGTGCCAGGCTAGAAATTGGGGGGTGGGGGCTGAGTTTTAGTACCACCTTAGGTATGAGAAACCAGCTTTGGGCCAATTCCTCTCCTAGTCAGCCTAAGTCTAACCCTAACCCTAGGGCTGTTGCTGCATGGCGAAAATAAGAGAAGGACGGAGCATTAGATATATTTGCCGCCTTGAGTTATTTATAAAAAAATAACAAAGGCTGCGTTAAAAAAATACGCAAAAAGTCATCTGGGTCAGTCACTCCAAAACCAGCTTTGGGCCAGTCACTCTCTCTCGGCCCTAGGAAGGAAGCAACGGCAAACCATTTGTCTGAAATGGTATAGGGTTGCCTGCCTAAGCAGGGGGTTGGACTAGAAGACCTCCAAGGTCCCTTCCAACTCCGTTATTCAGCTGGGGGGAAAAACCTTGCCAAGAAAACCGCAGGGATTTGGTCAGGCAATGGCCAGGAGTCGAGACTAAGTGGAAAGCACCAAATAATATTAAGAATAACAGCAATAACTTGCTAAACGCCCGGCTCCCTCCGGTGATGTTACTAGAAGGGAGTGCGAACACAGGCGATTGAGTTCATCGGGCAACGCGTGTCGTGGGAACGCAACTCCTAGTACCCCCGCCGCCCATGAAAAGGCGGCGTCGAGCGGCAGATTCGGGGAAGCTTCCTGAAGCCCCTGCCTCACTGGCCTTGATGCAAAGCAGCAGCGCCGCGGCCTCCCAACCTTTGCCGTCCTCCTTCGCCGCGGGACAGCCTTCGCGGGGCGTCGGCGGGCTGTGACGCCATCAGAAGGCGCGTCCCCTATTTCGGCAGAGAAGCGGAAAGGAACCATAGAGGTAGGAAAGGAGAGCGGAGGGCAGACTGGGCTTTCCGCTCTTCAAACCGTCGATCTTGGGAATCGCCATAGATATGTAACCAGAGAGCTCGGGTGGAAATGGTAGAGCGGCCGGTAGAACCAAGACTTCCGAGTTTGCTGGAGCATATATGGAGGAAGACTTTGGATTGGAGTTAAGGACGGAAAAAAGACAATGCAGAAGTCTGGATTGTATTGGGGGCGCCCTATATAAAAGCCCCCCGCAAAGGTGGAGTGTCACAGAGTATTGCACATCCATTCCCAGCCAGCAGGGGACACGTTTAATCCCTATAAGTCATCCAGCGTTTCTCAAACTTGGCAATTTTTGTGGACTTCAAGTCCCAGAATTCCCCAGCCTGCATGCAGTTTGCAGGTAACTAAATGGTTTATCCAGGGAAAGCAGGAACTGTATTAAATTGGACTCCAGGGTTGACCGAGTACACCACCTCCAAATTTGTGACGTCCCCTAAAATTTGCTGGCAACCCCCAAGCGATCGCAATAAATAAATAAAAACACAAACGTATTTATTTAGCGTATTGCACAATACACTCCGATAGTATCTTTTCACTAGCCTCCACTAGTTGTGACACTGCTTAGGTTTTACAAAAGCAGCCAAGGCCATTAGTGATGCTCCAGCAGAGAAGAAGAACCTTATTGTATGGATGCTGAAAACGGGTTTTTTCTCTCAAAAGAAAAATCAAGGAAAGTCCAGTTGCCTCCTGAAAAAGCATCTTGGGACAATTATGACCCCGGAGGACTGAGAATCTCATAGACAGTGAGAGACAATGCGGGATATCAGGACTGGACAGAAATCGGAGACTGTCGGTTCTAGTCCCATAGGCCGATGAAAGTCAATGTGGTCGACTGGGGTCAGTCCTTCTCTATTGGTACTAGTAAGAGGCAATGCAAACACCAGCTTACTAGATAGCTATCGCAATGGCAGACGCCACGATTCCGAACGGTGTGCAGGCTGGGGCCTGCGCACACTGCAACATATCGTGACATCTATCTATCTATCTTATTCTATCTATCTATCTATTAATATCAATATGATTCTCTATCTATCTATCTATCTATATATATATCTATTTATCTATCTATCTATCTATCTATCGATCTAATATAAAGGAGGCTGCACTTCAATGGTTAGACGGCCTATTGGTATCTGAACAAAATTCTTTTTAACATTTATATTTTATTGTGTTTTTCTAATCTAGGTGAAATGTTAATATATACTGCAAGTCCATGTATGATATGCCATACGCTAAATAAATAAGTAAACAACCGCCCAATCAAGAAACTACCAGGAACACCTCCATCAACACTGATAGGACAAGCCACTAAGTATATAAAGAGAGAGCAAATTCCTCTCTCTTCTAGCACTGATGATGTTACCTAGTTGGGTTACGAAACGTCTGCAAGAAAACCACCAAGCTCAGAGAGCACCAAGGACCCCTGAAGAGACAATGTTGTTGGATGATGGACCAAGTGGCCCCTTAGCTCCGGCTTTATTATTTATATAATAACAATGATATGCGTGTGTGTGTGTGTGTGCGTGCGTGGGTGTATGATAATACTATATAATTTATATTATGATTGCATTTATCTGCCCCATCTCGCCTAGAGGTTTAGAAAGCCCCTTTTTGCTTCCCAGTCATTCAATATGGGCTGAGCAAGTGAAGCTGGAGGCAGCCAAGATTTCCTTCCCTCCACTTTCCCCTCGCACTTTACATATGCCCAGAGGCACCGTGCACACTTAGAAGCAGCTGCCCGCCGGCCTCCCCGCCCGTCCCTTGTTTCTTCCATCCCTAAACCCTCCATTCCAGATTCACCCGCCTGGGATTGCCTCGATGCCTATGCTTTGCGACGTAAAACTGTGCCGAAAGAAATAGACCTTTTTAATGGTATTTTAAAGTTATTATCCTCTATCTTTATTAGTAACGCCTTATTAATGTTAATAGGGCGAAGGGAAGCCCTTTTGCTGCGACGCGGGGACACAAAAACATCACCTAATATTACTGAGGTTTCATTAATAAATACTACACTTAAAACTCCATTTTAAAAGCTTTGTTTCTTTTTGTGGCTGCTCGGCTCACCTGCGGCAGTACGAGGCTTTTTTCCCTTCTTGCGGCAGCGTAGAGCAGAAAAGAGGACAGGAAGGTGCCGACGGATGACTAAAAGCAACGGACAAGAATTCGGCCATAATAGGAAGGTCGATTCCAAATGAACTGGGGGATGGCCAATTTGGACGGACGGGAGGTCGCCATGCCGAGAAGGTCTAGGTGTTAATGCTATGGGACGGAAAAACCTGCCCTCCTGTGGTCAAAACGGGTATTGCGGCCGCCGAAATAAATAAACCTTTTGAATGGGATTTTAAGGTTATTATTCTCTATCTTTATTATTAACGCCTTATTAATATTAATAGGGCGACGGGAGGGCCTTTTGCTGAGACCCTGGGGCAGAGTAAGATAACCTAATATTAGTATGGTTTTATTAACAAAGAATAATAAACTTCAAACGCCATTTAAAAGGTTTATTTCTTTTGGGGGCTGCTGTACCTGCTTGTCCCTTAGCGAGAGATGGCGCGGCCTTCAAAAAGGCCTGTAATGATGAATTAAGGTTACTTTGATAGGTGCTAACTTTAAAGATAAACCTCACCAAACATACATAAATTTATTGCTATGCTTAATATTAAAATGAGTGAGATTAGATTTTACCTTCGCTGCTAGTTTTGAAACTGACGCATTTATTAAAATGTTTTATGTCTACCTACATCACACTAATTTCTTGCTGCATCTTAGTTTCTAATCTTCCTAGTATGCCCATTCGTGAATATCATTTCACTGGGGGGAAAAATAGACAGCTAGTCAATTGGGGTGGAAGGTGCCAGGCTAGAAATTGGGGGTGGGGGCTGAGTTTTAGTACCACCTTAAGGTATGAGAAACCAGCTTTGGGCCAATTCCTCTCCTAGTCAGCCTAAGTCTAACCCTAACCCTAGGGCTGTTGCTGCATGGCGAAAATAAGAGAAGGAAGGAGCATTAGATATATTTGCCGCCTTGAGTTATTTATAAAAAAATAACAAAGGCTGCATTAAAAAAATACGCAAAAAGTCATCTGGGTCAGTCACTCCAAAACCAGCTTTGGGCCAGTCACTCTCTCTCGGCCCTAGAAAGGAAGCAACGGCAAACCATTTGTCTGAAATGGTATAGGGTTGCCTGCCTAAGCAGGGGGTTGGACTAGAAGACCTCCAAGGTCCCTTCCAACTCCGTTATTCAGCTGGGGGGAAAAACCTTGCCAAGAAAACCGCAGGGATTTGGTCAGGCAATGGCCAGGAGTCGAGACTAAGTGGAAAGCACCAAATAATATTAAGAATAACAGCAATAACTTGCTAAACGCCCGGCTCCCGCCGGTGATGTTACTAGAAGGGAGTGCGAACACAGGCGATTGAGTTCATCGGGCAACGCGTGTCGTGGGAACGCAACTCCTAGTACCCACGCCGCCCATGAAAAGGCGGCGTCGAGCGGCAGATTCGGGGAAGCTTCCCTGAAGCCCCCGCCTCACCTGGCCTTGATGCAAAGGCAGCAGCGCCGCCGGCTCCACCTTTGCCTTCTCCTTCGCCGCGGGACAGCCTACTCGGGGCGTCGCCGGGCTGTGACGCCATCAAAAGGCGCGTCCCCTATTTCGGCAGAGAAGCCGAAAGGCACCATAGAGGTAGGAAAGGAGAGCGGAGGGCAGACTGGGCTTCCGCTCTTGAAACCGTCGAACTATAGAAATGTAACCAGAGAGCTCGGGTGGAAATGGTAGAGCGGCCGGTAGAACCAAGACTTCCGAGTTCGCTGGAGCATATATGGAGGAAGACTTTGGATTGGAGTTAAGGACGGGAAAAAGACAATGCAGAAATCTGGATTGTATTGGGGGCGCCCTATATAAAAGGCCCCCGCAAAGGGGGAGTGTCACAGAGTATTGCACATCCATTCCCAGCCAGCAGGGGACAAGTTTAATCCCTATAAGTCATCCAGCGTTTCTCAAACTTGGCAATTTTTGTGGACTTCAAGTCCCAGAATTCCCCAGCCTGCATGCAGTTTGCAGGTAACTAAATGGTTTATCCAGGGAAAGCGGGAACTGTATTAAATTGGACTCCAGGGTTGACCGAGTACACCACCTCCAAATTTGTGACGTCCCCTAAAATTTGCTGGCAACCCCCAAGCGATCGCAATAAATAAATAAAAACACAAACGTATTTATTTAGCGTATGGCACAATACACTCCGATAGTATCTTTTCACTAGCCTCCACTATTTGTGACACTGCTTAGGTTTTACAAAAGCAGCCAAGGCCATTAAGTGATGCTCCAGTCAGAGCTGAAGAACCTTCTTGTATGAGAAGCGAAACGTCTTCAAAGAAAATCAAGAAAGTCCAGTTGCCTCCTGAAAAAGCATCTTTGGGACAATTATGACCCGGATGACTGAGAATCTCCATAGACAGTGAGAGACAATGCGGGATACTTAAGGCACTGGACTAGAAATCGGAAGACTGTCGGTTCTACTCCCACCTTAGGCATGAAAGTCAACTGTGGTGACCTTGGGGTCAGTCCTTCTCTCTTGGTCCTAGTAAGGATGCAATGCCAAACCACCAGCTTCCCATCATAGCTATCTGCAATTGCATTGACGCACGACCGAATGTGTGCAGCTGGGGCCTGCGCACACCTGCAAGATATCGTGTAGATCTATCTATCTATCTATCTATCTATCTATCTTATCTATCTATCTATCTATCTATCTATCTATCTATCTATCTATCTATCTATCTATCTATCTATCTATCTATCTATCTATCTATCTATCTATCTATCTATCTATCATCTATCTATCTATCTATCTAATATAAAGGAGGCTGCACTTCAATGGTTAGAAGGCCTATTGGTATCTGAACAAAAATCTTTTTAACATTTATATTTTATTGTGTTTTTCTAATCTAGTTGAAATGTTAATATATACTGCAAGTCCATGTATGATATGCCATACGCTAAATAAATAAGTAAACAACCGCCCAATCAAGAAACTACCAGGAACACCTCCATCAACACTGATAGGACAAGCCACTAAGTATATAAAGAGAGAGCAAATTCCTCTCTCTTCTAGCACTGATGATGTTACCTAGTTGGGTCACGAAACGTCTGCAAGAAAACCACCAAGCTCAGAGAGCACCAAGGACCCCTGAAGAGACAATGTTGTTGGATGATGGACCAAGTGGCCCCTTAGCTCCGGCTTTATTATTTATATAATAACAATGATATGCGTGTGTGTGTGTGTGTGCGTGCGTGGGTGTATGATAATACTATATAATTTATATTATGATTGCATTTATCTGCCCCATCTCGCCTAGAGGTTTAGAAAGCCCCTTTTTGCTTCCCAGTCCGTCAATATGGGCTGAGCAAGTGAAGCTGGAGGCAGCCAAGATTTCAAACTTACCTCCACTTTCCCTCGCACTTTAACATATGCCAGAGCGACGTGCACATTAGAAGCAGTGCCCGCCGGCCCCCCGCCGTCCCTTGTTTCTTCCATCCCTAAAACCTCCATTCAGATTCACCCGCCTGGATTGCCCCCCCCCCCCCCCGATGCCCTATGCTTTGCGACGTAAAAACTGTGCGAAAGAAATAGAAACCTTTTTAATGATTTTTAAAAGTTATTATCCTCTATCTTTATAGTAACGCCTTATAATGTTAATAGGGCCGAAGGGAAGCCCTTTTTGCTGCGACGCGGGACACAAAAAACATCACTAATATTATGAGGTTCATAATAAAATACTACACTTAAAACTCCATTAAAACGCTTTATTTCTTTTTGTGGCTGCTCGGCTCACCTGCGGCAGTCCGAGGCTGTTTTCCCTTCTTGCGGCAGCGTAGAGCAGAAAAGAGGACAGGAAGGTGCCGACGGATGACTAAAAGCAACGGACAAGAATTCGGCCATAATAGGAAGGTCGATTCCAAATGAACTGGGGGATGGCCAATTTGGACGGACGGGAGGTCGCCATGCCGAGAAGGTCTAGGTGTTAATGCTATGGGACGGAAAAACCTGCCCTCCTGTGGTCAAAACGGGTATTGCGGCCGCCGAAATAAATAAACCTTTTGAATGGGATTTTAAGGTTATTATTCTCTATCTTTATTATTAACGCCTTATTAATATTAATAGGGCGACGGGAGGCCCTTTTGCTGAGACCCTGGGGCAGAGTAAGATAACCTAATATTAGTATGGTTTTATTAACAAAGAATAATAAACTTAAAACGCCATTTAAAAGGTTTATTTCTTTTGGGGGCTGCTGTACCTGCTTGTCCCTTAGCGAGAGATGGCGCGGCCTTCAAAAAGGCCTGTAATGATGAATTAAGGTTACTTTGATAGGTGCTAACTTTAAAGATAAACCTCACCAAACATACATAAATTTATTGCTATGCTTAATATTAAAATGAGTGAGATTAGATTTTACCTTCGCTGCTAGTTTTGAAACTGACGCATTTATTAAAATGTTTTATGTCTACCTACATCACACTAATTTCTTGCTGCATCTTAGTTTCTAATCTTCCTAGTATGCCCAGTCGTGAATATCATTTCACTGGGTTGAAAAATAGACAGCTAGTCAATTGGGGTGGAAGGTGCCAGGCTAGAAATTGGGGGGTGGGGGCTGAGTTTTAGTACCACCTTAGGTATGAGAAACCAGCTTTGGGCCAATTCCTCTCCTAGTCAGCCTAAGTCTAACCCTAACCCTAGGGCTGTTGCTGCATGGCGAAAATAAGAGAAGGAAGGAGCATTAGATATATTTGCCGCCTTGAGTTATTTATAAAAAAATAACAAAGGCTGCATTAAAAAAATACGCAAAAAGTCATCTGGGTCAGTCACTCCAAAACCAGCTTTGGGCCAGTCACTCTCTCTCGGCCCTAGGAAGGAAGCAACGGCAAACCATTTGTCTGAAATGGTATAGGGTTGCTAAGCAGGGGGTTGGACTAGAAGACCTCCAAGGTCCCTCAACTCGTATTCAGCTGGGGGAAAAACCTTGCCAAGAAAACCGCCAGGGATTTGGTCAGGAAGGCCAGGGGAGCGAGGACTAAGTGGAAAGCACCAAATAATATAAGAATAACAGCAATAACTTGCTAAACGCCCGGCTCCCTCCGGTGATTTACTAGAAGGGGGTGCGACACAGGCAATTGAGCTCATCGGGCAACGCAGTGTCGTGGGAACGCAACGCCTAGTACCCACGCCGCCCATGAAAAGGCGGCGTCGAGCGGCAGATTCGGGGAAGCTTCCCTGAAGCCCCCGCCTCACCTGGCCTTGATGCAAAGGCAGCAGCGCCGCCGGCTCCACCTTTGCCTTCTCCTTGGCCGCGGGACAGCCTTCTCGGGGCGTCGCCGGGCTGTGACGCCATCAGAAGGCGCGTCCCCTATTTCGGCAGAGAAGCGGAAAGGAACCATAGAGGTAGGAAAGGAGAGCGGAGGGCAGACTGGGCTTTCCGCTCTTCAAACCGTCGATCTTGGGAATCGCCATAGATATGTAACCAGAGAGCTCGGGTGGAAATGGTAGAGCGGCCGGTAGAACCAAGACTTCCGAGTTTGCTGGAGCATATATGGAGGAAGACTTTGGATTGGGGTTAAGGACGGAAAAAAGACAATGCAGAAATCTGGATTGTATTGGGGCGCCCTATATAAAAGCCCCCCGCAAAGGTGGAGTGTCACAGAGTATTGCACATCCATTCCCAGCCAGCAGGGGACAAGTTTAATCCCTGTAAGTCATCCAGCGTTTCTCAAACTTGGCAATTTTTGTGGACTTCAAGTCCCAGAATTCCCCAGCCTGCATGCAGTTTGCAGGTAACTAAATGGTTTATCCAGGGAAAGCAGGAACTGTATTAAATTGGACTCCAGGGTTGACCGAGTACACCACCTCCAAATTTGTGACGTCCCCTAAAATTTGCTGGCAACCCCCAAGCGATCGCAATAAATAAATAAAAACACAAACGTATTTATTTAGCGTATGGCACAATACACTCCGATAGTATCTTTTCACTAGCCTCCACTAGTTGTGACACTGCTTAGGTTTTACAAAAGCAGCCAAGGCCATTAAGTGATGCTCCAGTCAGAGCTGAAGAACCTTCTTGTATGAGAAGCGAAACGTCTTCAAAGAAAATCAAGAAAGTCCAGTTGCCTCCTGAAAAAGCATCTTTGGGACAATTATGACCCGGATGACTGAGAATCTCCATAGACAGTGAGAGACAATGCGGGATACTTAAGGCACTGGACTAGAAATCGGAAGACTGTCGGTTCTAGTCCCACCTTAGGCATGAAAGTCAACCGTGGTGACCTTGGGGTCAGTCCTTGTCTCTTGGTCCTAGTAAGGAGGCAATGCCAAACCACCAGCTTCCCATCATAGCTATCTGCAATTGCATTGACGCACGACCGAATGTGTGCAGCTGGGGCCTGCGCACACCTGCAACATATCGTGTACATCTATCTATCATCTATCTATCTATCTATCTATCTATCTATCTATCTATCTATCTATCTATCTATCTATCTATCTATCTATCTATCTATCTATCTATCTAATATAAAGGAGACTGCACTTCAATGGTTAGACGGCCTATTGGTATCTGAACAAAAATCTTTTTAACATTTATATTTTATTGTGTTTTTCTAATCTAGGTGAAATGTTAATATATACTGCAAGTCCATGTATGATATGCCATACGCTAAATAAATAAGTAAACAACCGCCCAATCAAGAAACTACCAGGAACACCTCCATCAACACTGATAGGACAAGCCACTAAGTATATAAAGAGAGAGCAAATTCCTCTCTCTTCTAGCACTGATGATGTTACCTTGTTGGGTCACGAAACGTCTGCAAGAAAACCACCAAGCTCAGAGAGCACCAAGGACCCCTGAAGAGACAATGTTGTTGGATGATGGACCAAGTGGCCCCTTAGCTCCGGCTTTATTATTTATATATAACAATGATATGCGTGTGTGTGTGCGTGCGTGGGTGTATGATAATACTATATAATTTATATTATGATTGCATTTATCTGCCCCATCTCGCCTAGAGGTTTAGAAAGCCCCTTTTTGCTTCCCAGTCAGTCAATATCAGTCAATATGGGCTGGAGCAAGTTAAGCTGGAGGCAGCCAAGATTTCCTTCCCGTCCACTTCCCCTCGCACTTTACATATGACCAGAGGCACCGTGCACACTTAGAAGCAGCTGCCCGCCGTCCTCGCCCGCCCGCCGTCCCTTGTTTCTTTTCTTCCATGCCATAAACCCCTCCATTCCAGATTCAGCCCGCCTGGGATCGCTCGATGCCTATGCTTGCGACGTAAAACTGTGCAGAAAGAAATAGACCTTTTTAAATGGGATTTTAAAGTTATTATCCTCTTATCTTTATTAGTAACGCCTTTATTCAATGTTAATAGGGCGAAGGGACGCCTTTTTGCTGCCTACGCGGGTACACAAAACTCACATTAATATTACTGAGGTGTCATTACACGTAAAACTCCATTTAAAAGCTTTATTTCTTTTTGCGGCTGCCCGGCTCACCTGCGGCAGTCCGAGGCTTTTTTCCCTTCTTGCGGCAGCGTAGAGCAGAAAAGAGGACAGGAAGGTGCCGACGGATGACTAAAAGCAACGGACAAGAATTCGGCCATACTAGGAAGGTCGATTCCAAATGAACTGGGGGATGGCCAATTTGGACGGACGGGAGGTCGCCATGCCGAGAAGGTCTAGGTGTTAATGCTAGGGGACGGAAAAACCTGTCCTCCTGTGGTCAAAACGGGTATTGCGGCCGCCGAAATAAATAAACCTTTTGAATGGGATTTTAAGGTTATTCTTCTCTATCTTTATTATTAACGCCTTATTAATATTAATAGGGCGACGGGAGGCCCTTTTGCTGAGACCCTGGGGCAGAGTAAGATAACCTAATATTAGTATGGTTTTATTAACAAAGAATAATAAACTTAAAATGCCATTTAAAAGGTTTATTTCTTTTGGTGGCTGCTGTACCTGCTTGTCCCTTAGCGAGAGATGGGGCGGCCTTCAAAAAGGCCTGTAATGATGAATTAAGGTTACTTTGATAGGTGCTAACTTTAAAGATAAACCTCACCAAACATACATAAATTTATTGCTATGCTTAATATTAAAATGAGTGAGATTAGATTTTACCTTCGCTGCTAGTTTTGAAACTGACGCATTTATTAAAATGTTTTATGTCTACCTACATCACACTAATTTCTTGCTGCATCTTAGTTTCTAATCTTCCTAGTATGCCCATTCGTGAATATCATTTCACTGGGGGGAAAAATAGACAGCTAGTCAATTGGGGTGGAAGGTGCCAGGCTAGAAATTGGGGGTGGGGGCTGAGTTTTAGTACCACCTTAAGGTATGAGAAACCAGCTTTGGGCCAATTCCTCTCCTAGTCAGCCTAAGTCTAACCCTAACCCTAGGGCTGTTGCTGCATGGCGAAAATAAGAGAAGGAAGGAGCATTAGATATATTTGCCGCCTTGAGTTATTTATAAAAAAATAACAAAGGCTGCATTAAAAAAATAAGCAAAAAGTCATCTGGGTCAGTCACTCCAAAACCAGCTTTGGGCCAGTCAATCTCTTCTCGGCCCCAGGGAAGGAAGCCAAGGCCAAACCCATTTGTCTGAAAATGGTATAGGGTGCCTGCATAAGCAGGGGGTTGGACTAGAAGACCTCAAAGTCCCTTCCAACTCCGTATGCAGCTGGGGGGAAAAACCTTGCCAAGAAAACCGCAGGGATTTGGTCAGGCAATGGCCAGGAGTCGAGACTAAGTGGAAAGCACCAAATAATATTAAGAATAACAGCAATAACTTGCTAAACGCCCGGCTCCCTCCGGTGATGTTACTAGAAGGGAGTGCGAACACAGGCAATTGAGTTCATCGGGCAACGCGTGTCGTGGGAACGCAACTCCTAGTACCCACGCCGCCCATGAAAAGGCGGAGTCGAGCGGCAGATTCGGGGAAGCTTCCCTGAAGCCCCGCTCACATGGCCTTATGCAAAGGCAGCAGCGCCGCCGGCTCACCTTTGCCTTCTCATCGCGCCGGGACAGCCTTCTCGGGGCGTCCGCCGGGATGTGACGCCATCGAAGGCGCGTACCCTATTTCGGCAGAGAAGCGGAAAGGAACCATAGAGGGGAGGAAAGGAGAGCGGCGGGCACAAGACTGGGCTTTCGTCTTCAAACCGTCGATCTTGGACTCGCCTATAGCATATGAACAGAAGAGCTCGGGTGGAATCGCCTTGGGGTTTGGAAATGTTTTTAGTTTTAGAGCGGCCGGTAGAACCAAGACTTCCGAGTTTGCTGGAGCATATATGGAGGAAGACTTTGGATTGGAGTTAAGGACGGAAAAAAGACAATGCAGAAATCTGGATTGTATTGGGGGCGCCCTATATAAAAGCCCCCCGCAAAGGTGGAGTGTCACAGAGTATTGCACATCCATTCCCAGCCAGCAGGGGACAAGTCTAATCCCTGTAAGTCATCCAGCGTTTCTCAAACTTGGCAATTTTTGTGGACTTCAAGTCCCAGAATTCCCCAGCCTGCATGCAGTTTGCAGGTAACTAAATGGTTTATCCAGGGAAAGCAGGAACTGTATTAAATTGGACTCCAGGGTTGACCGAGTACACCACCTCCAAATTTGTGACGTCCCCTAAAATTTGCTGGCAACCCCCAAGCGATCGCAATAAATAAATAAAAACACAAACGTATTTATTTAGCGTATGGCACAATACACTCCGATAGTATCTTTTCACTAGCCTCCACTAGTTGTGACACTGCTTAGGTTTTACAAAAGCAGCCAAGGCCATTAAGTGATGCTCCAGTCAGAGCTGAAGAACCTTCTTGTATGAGAAGCGAAACGTCTTCAAAGAAAATCAAGGAAGTCCAGTTGCCTCCTGAAAAAGCATCTTTGGGACAATTATGACCCGGATGACTGAGAATCTCCATAGACAGTGAGAGACAATGCGGGATACTTAAGGCACTGGACTAGAAATCGGAAGAATGTCGGTTCTAGTCCCACCTTAGGCATGAAAGTCAACTGGGTTGACCTGGGGTCAGTCCTTCTCTCTTGTTCATAGTAGGAGCAATGCCAACCAACAGATTCCCATCATAGCATCTGCAATTGAAGTGACGCAAGCACCCGAACGGGTGCAGATGGGGGCCTGCGCAACCTGCAACATATCGTGTACATCTTAATCTATCTATCTATCTATCTACTATTATCTATCTATCTATCTATCTATCTATCTATCTATCTATCTATCTATCTATCTATCTATCTATCTATCTATCTATCTAATATAAAGGAGGCTGCACTTCAATGGTTAGACGGCCTATTGGTATCTGAGCAAAAATCTTTTTAACATTTATATTTTATTGTGTTTTTCTAATCTAGGTGAAATGTTAATATATACTGCAAGTCCATGTATGATATGCATACGCTAAATAAATAAGTAAACAACCGCCCAATCAAGAAACTACCAGGAACACCTCCATCAACACTGATAGGACAAGCCACTAAGTATATAAAGAGAGAGCAAATTCCTCTCTCTTCTAGCACTGATGATGTTACCTAGTTGGGTCACGAAACGTCTGCAAGAAAACCACCAAGCTCAGAGAGCACCAAGGACCCCTGAAGAGACAATGTTGTTGGATGATGGACCAAGTGGCCCCTTAGCTCCGGCTTTATTATTTATATATAACAATGTTTGCGTGTGTGTTGGTGTGCGTGCGTGGGGGTATGATAATACTATATATATATTGATTGCACTTATTGCACCATCTGCAATAGAGGTTTAGAAAAGAAAGCCCCTTTTTGATTCCCAGTCAGTCAATATGGGCTGAGCAAGTGCAGCTGGAGGCAGCCAAGATTTCCTTCCCTCCACTTTCCCCTCGCACTTTACATATGCCCAGAGGCACCGTGCACACTTAGAAGCAGCTGCCCGCCGGCCTCCCCGCCCGTCCCTTGTTTCTTCCATCCCTAAACCCTCCATTCCAGATTCACCCGCCTGGGATTGCCTCGCTGCCTATGCTTTGCGACGTAAAACTGTGCCGAAAGAAATAGACCTTTTTAATGGGCTTTTAAAGTTATTATCCTCTATCTTTATTAGTAACGCCTTATTAATGTTAATAGGGCGAAGGGAAGCCCTGTTGCTGCGACGCGGGGACACAAAAACATCACCTAATATTACTGAGGTTTCATTAATAAATACTACACTTAAAACTCCATTTAAAAGCTTTATTTCTTTTTGTGGCTGCTCGGCTCACCTGCGGCAGTCCGAGGCTTTTTTCCCTTCTTGCGGCAGCGTAGAGCAGAAAAGAGGACAGGAAGGTGCCGACGGATGACTAAAAGCAACGGACAAGAATTCGGCCATAATAGGAAGGTCGATTCCAAATGAACTGGGGGATGGCCAATCTGGACGGACGGGAGGTCGCCATGCCGAGAAGGTCTAGGTGTTAATGCTATGGGACGGAAAAACCTGCCCTCCTGTGGTCAAAATGGGTATTGCGGCCGCCGAAATAAATAAACCTTTTGAATGGGATTTTAAGGTTATTATTCTCTATCTTTATTATTAACGCCTTATTAATATTAATAGGGCGACGGGAGGCCCTTTTGCTGAGACCCTGGGGCAGAGTAAGATAACCTAATATTAGTATGGTTTTATTAACAAAGAATACTAAACTTAAAACGCCATTTAAAAGGTTTATTTCTTTTGGGGGCTGCTGTACCTGCTTGTCCCTTAGCGAGAGATGGCGCGGCCTTCAAAAAGGCCTG
Source organism: Azemiops feae (assembly GCA_023970755.1). NCBI lineage: Eukaryota > Metazoa > Chordata > Lepidosauria > Squamata > Viperidae > Azemiops > Azemiops feae. Next base: position 1,687 of record JALGBA010002929.1, on the reverse strand, counting down.
TAATGATGAATTAAGGTTACTTTGATAGGTGCTAACTTTAAAGATAAACCTCACCAAACATACATAAATTTATTGCTATGCTTAATATTAAAATGAGTGAGATTAGATTTTACCTTCGCTGCTAGTTTTGAAACTGACGCATTTATTAAAATGTTTATATGTCTACCTACATCACACTATCTTGCTGCACTTCGTTCTAATTTCCTAGTATGACCATTCGTGAATATCATTCACTGGGGTGAAAAATAGACCAGTAGTCAATTGGGGTGCGAAGGGGCCGGGCTAGAAATTGGGGGTGGGGGGTGAGTTTTAGTACCCCCTTAGGTATGAGAAAGAACACAGCTTTGGCCAATTCCTCTCCTAGTCAGCCTAAAGCCTAACCCTAACCTAGCGGCTGTTGCTGCATAGGCGAAAAAATAAGAGAAGAAGGAGCATAGTATATTGCAGCTAGTTATTTATAAAAAAATAACAAAGGCTGCATTAAAAAAATACGCCAAAAGTCATCTGGGTCAGTCACTCCAAAACCAGCTTTGGGCCAGTCACTCTCTCTCGGCCCTAGGAAGGAAGCAACGGCAAACCATTTGTCTGAAATGGTATAGGGTTGCCTGCCTAAGCAGGGGGTTGGACTAGAAGACCTCCAAGGTCCCTTCCAACTCGGTTATTCTATTCTAACCGCAGCTGGGGGGGAAAACCTTGCCAAGAAAACCGCAGGGATTTGGTCAGGCAATGGCAAGGAGTCGAGACTAAGTGGAAAGCACCAAATAATATTAAGAATAACAGCAATAACTTGCTAAACGCCCGGCTCCCTCCGGTCACGTTACTAGAAGGGAGTGCGAACACAGGCAATTGAGTTCATCGGGCAACGCGTGTCGTGGGAACGCAACTCCTAGTACCCACGCCGAGCGGCAGATTCGGGGAAGCTTCCCTGAAGCCCCCGCCTCACCTGGCCTTGATGCAAAGGCAGCAGCGCCGCCGGCTCCACCTTTGCCTTCTCCTTCGCCGCGGGACAGCCTTCTCGGGGCGTCGCAGGGCTGTGACGCCATCAGAAGGCGCGTCCCCTATTTCGGCAGAGAAGCGGAAAGGCACCATAGAGGTAGGAAAGGAGAGCGGAGGGCAGACTGGGCTTTCCGCTCTTGAAACCATCGAACTTGGGAATCGCCATAGAAATGTAACCAGAGAGCTCGGGTGGAAATTGTAGAGCGGCCGGTAGAACCAAGACTTCCGAGTTTGCTGGAGCATATATGGAGGAAGACTTTGGATTGGAGTTAAGGACGGAAAAAAGACAATGCAGAAATCTGGATTGTATTGGGGGCGCCCTATATAAAAGCCCCCCCGCAAAGGTGGAGTGTCACAGAGTGTTGCACATCCATTCCCAGCCAGCAGGGGACAAGTTTAATAATCCCTATAAGTCATCCAGCGTTTCTCAAACTGGGCAATTTTTGGGGACTTCAAGTCCCAGAATTCCCCAGCCTGCATGCAGTTTGCAGGTAACTAAATGGTTTATCCAGGGAAAGCAGGAACTGTATTAAATTGGACTCCAGGGTTGACCGAGTACACCACCTCCAAATTTGTGACGTCCCCTAAAATTTGCTGGCGACCCCCAAGAGATCGCAATAAATAAATAAAAACACAAACGTATTTATTTAGCTTATGGCACAATACACTCCGATAGTATCTTTTCACTAGC
>JALGBA010002928.1:22500-39668 GCA_023970755.1 Azemiops feae | reverse complement strand
CTTCCTTCCTTCCTTCCTTCCTTCCTTCCTTCCTTCCTTCCTTCCTTCCTTCCTTCCACTAATCTCACTATGCAGACCCATTCCTCGCCATCCATTATGCTGAAAGTCAAAAAGCTGCTGAGACCCTGACTCTTCATATTTGCTCCCCTTGGAATCCTTCTCGTCTTCCAAAAGGGTTCCAAGCAGTGGAATCCAGCAGCACCCTCAACATTGTCACTTGCATCGTGACATCCTTATGCACAATTGCCTCATGGGCTCGTTGGTAATCTTTGCACAATGATGTTAGGGTGCATGTGACCTCACTTGCCCCCTTCTTCAAAAACCGGGGCAAAAAAAAAATTGTTTTCAATTGCTTGGGATGTCAATCTGTTATTAGCAAAACATCTGTCATCTCTTTCAGGATTATGGACCGATAACCAGATCTGCCTCTTATTTCTTTCTTCGGAATGTCAGGCTCTTTTGCAGTTTAGCAAATTGCTTCTGAAAGGCTACGGAGTTATTTGCTAGACAGGTTGTGACCCTTGGGCTGAATTAGTGTCTCTCTTTTGACTTTTTAGAATATCAGCCTTTTTTTTTCATGTGCAAATTTGCTCCATTTCCACCAAGAAATCTTTTCTAAGCTCACCAAGAATATTGAGAGTCAGGCACCGTATAGATTTAATAATGAATAAATTAATACATAAATAAATGTTCAAACGTGTTTTCGAACATGGTTTCCCTTTTATATGCATTTAGCACGGGCTTTCCCTAAGTGCCGTTTTGCACGCAGAATTTTCCCGAATGTCTGCCTTCTTGAATTTAATTTCAGCTCATATTCAAGCATACCAGGCAGAAAGGGGAATTATTTGTCTTATTTGATATATTAACTTGGGATATTCCAATTAATCCTCAATGGCTATGTTTACATGGAGAGAAGCATGCTGTAGAATACCCCAAGGTTTTGTCTTAACGTTCAGTACTCGTCAACGTCTTCATAAACGATGGAGATGAGGGGAGAGAAGGGGAACTAAATCTGAAGTTGACCTCAAGCTGGGGGGAATTGTCCACACTTTAGAAAATAGTCTCAAGATCCAGGAGGATCTTGACAGACTTGAACACTGTACCCTATCCAACAAGACGCAGTTCAGTGGTTAGAAAAGTAACAAATGCACAGGTATAGAATAGGTCAGGGGTCCGCAACACCTGGTCCATGGACCAGGACCAGGCCGGGGCATGCCAGCAACTGATCCACACAAAGAAGCAAAGCCCCATCCATGAGATGCAGGCAGCACACAAAACCACACACCCTCTGGTCCATGGAAAAACCTCTCTCTGTGGAACCGGTCCCTGGTGCCCAAAAGGTTGGGGACCTCTGGAATAGGTGGTATCTGGCTCATCAGCAGTAACTTCGAGAGGGATTTAGCTGTCCTGGTGGACAATCACTTAAATATGAGCCAGCCTTGTGCTGCAGCTGCCAAAAAAGCCAACACAGTGCTACTCCTTGCAGACAGCTGGTCATTTGCCTTCTTTTCGAGAGTCGTTGAGGCCACCTGGAGGTTTACCTGTGTCCTCGGGGTAACCTGAGCGGTGCAAATGGGTGTGGAGCCTTCTTGGCTGCAGGATGTTTTCTGCCCTGGGTCCCTTCACCGTTGAAGATGGGCACAGGCTGTTGGGGATGCGTCTGTGTTGTCTGCATCTCAAACTGAAGCGCAAACGGTTCCTCTAGTCTGCCATGTTTTCTGGAAATCCGTTCATCCTCCCTCACCATTCGAAGGGGGTCCATCCCAAAGTGCATAGCTAAATGTCTATGGAAGTTCTCAATCATCCAGGTCATGGTTGTCCCAAAGGCGCTTTTTCAAGAGGCAACTGGACTTTCTTTGTCTTCCTTGAAGATGCTTCACTTCTCATCCAAGAAGCTTCTCCAGTTCTTCTCCAATGTTTTCTGGAAATCCGTTCACACTCCTGCACCCTTCAAAGGGGGTTCAACCCAAAGTGCATCGCTAAATGTCTATGGAGATTCTCTGTCATCCAGGTCATGGTTGTCCCAAAGGTGCTTTTCTCAGGAGGCAACTGGACTTTCTTGTTTTTCTTTGAAGATGTTTCGCTTCTCATCCAAGCAGCTTCTTCAGCATGGGTCAGCCACGACCTGGATGACTGAGGATATCTGTTCCCTAGGTTTCCTGTTCAGACAGTCACTTTGTCCCACCTCTACATTTGGGGTTTTGTTTTTGTTCTGTTCTCGACACAGGCATGGAGACGAGGCAGTTTATGCAAAAAGATGTTCTTTATTTGGTACTTGCACTGAACAGAAGCATGTAGATAGATTGAAGAGAAACACACAGAATCAAGCACTAACAATAACCTGGCCACACTGGCCACTTCTTCTTATATTCCCTAGCCAGGGAATGCTCAGCCAATCGATGCAGGCTATTCTCCCGCCTCGCGCATGCGCACGAGGCTGGAGACAGCCTGTCTGGGTCCCGGGCTGACATGTGGTCTGCCCGGGTCTCTACACCCGGTCCTGGGCAGACATGTGGTCTGTCCGGGTCTCTGCAACTTGTTTCCAGTCTTTCTGAGCCTTGCTGAAGAACTTCAGCAAGGCCCAGTACATAACACTTTTAGCAAGCTTTTACTGGGGATTTAGCAAGCCAAATTGTTTCCATTCCTCTCTCTACAAGAATTACGAGCTAACTTCCATGCAGCAACAGCCAAATCCACATGAAGGCCCAAAGAGGCCAAAGTTAAGAGAGGGACTTACAAAACAGGGTCTTCTGAACTTTACTTTACAGGCAGCTTGATCTATTCACACAGCACAGAATCTCTACTCCTGGCTGATATTGTCTGAGCCGGGAAGCTGAACTGTGCTGGATGATTTAACGGTTGGATGAAAGAGCTCTGTGAAGGAGTACCGGGATTGTAATTTAGACCAAAATGTTAAACAAAAGAAAGAAAAAGAAACAAGAAATCGGGAGCAATCCCCTCTCCCTGTCCACGAGAAAATGACACGGAGATGTCCTTGAAATCACCAGGGTTCAAGCTTGACTTGAAGGAGGAGGCAAACTTTATCTCCACCAGAGAGAAGAATAAGCGAAGGACCAGCGGTAGATTTATGAGAATTTGGAAAGGACTGACACTGTAGTCAGGAGTATCATTTTTAAGTTCTTCTCCCTGCAGGAAAGCAGCAACAATCCTGTCATTTTGGAAGGAGAGAATGTATTTCACCACTCAGCATGCGGTGTTGTTTTTATGTCAGTGTTGAATACGGAGCTTCAAAACCATGATGTGTTGCATCTTTGCTATTAAAACTCACTTCTTTCCTTCCTTCCTTCCTTCCTTCCTTCCTTCCTTCCTTCCTTCCTTCCTCCCTCCCTCCCTCTTTCCTTCCCAACTTTCTTTCCTTCCTTCATTCCTTTCTTTCCTTCCTTCCTTCCATCCCTCCTTCCCAACTATCTTTCTTTCCTTCCTTCCCAATTTTCTTTCCTTCCTTCCTTCCTTCCTTCCTTCCTTCCTCCCTCCCTCCCTCCCTCCCTCCCTCCCAACTTTCTTTCTTTCTTTCTTTCTTTCTTTCTTTCTTTCTTTCTTTCTTTCTTTCTTTCTTTCGTTTCTTTTCTTTCTTTCTTTTCGTTTTTCTTTCTTTCTTTCTTTCTTTCTTTCTTATCTTCTTCTTTTCTTTCTTTCTTTCTTTCTTTCTTTCTTTCTTTCTTTCTTCCCTCCCTCCCTCCCTCCTTCCCTCTCTCCCTCCCTCTTTCCTTCCCAACTTCCTTTCCTTTCCTTCCTTCCTTCCTTCCTTCCTTCCTTCCTTCCTTCCTTCCTTCCTTCCTTCCTTCCTTCCTTCCCTCCTTCTTTCCTTCCTTCCCTCCTTCCTTCCCTCCCTCCCTCTTTCTTTCTTTCTTTCTTTCTTTCTTTCTTTCTTTCTTTCTTTCTTTCTTTCTTTCTTTCTTTCTTTCTTTCTTTCTTTCTTTTTCTTTCTTTCTTTCTTTCTTTCTTTCTTTCTTTCTTTCTTTCTTTCTTTCTTTCTTTCTTTCTTTCTTTCTTTTTCTTTCTTTCTTTCTTTCTTTCTTTCTTTCTTTCTTTCTTTCTTTCTTTCTTTCTTTCTTTCTTTCTTTCTTTCTTTCTTTCTTTCTTCTCGGTGCCTAGGTATTGAGAACATAGTCAAGAAAGTGCAATGTTGGTTCAATCATTCATCATACAATTTAACCTCCAGTCCCCTAATCATCTTTGTTGCTCTTCCCTGCCCACTTTCTAGAGTCTCAACATCTTTTTTCATATCGTGGCAACCAGAACTGAATGCTGTACTCCAAGTGGTACCTCACTAGTGCAGTATACTGTAAAGCAGCATTATCACTTCTCGTAATCTTAAAGTTATCCCTCTGTTAATGCAACCCAGCATTGCATTGGCTTTTTTGGCAGCTGCAGCACACTGCGGGCTCATACTTAAGTGGCTGTCCACTAGAACTTCTAGATTCCTCTTATGGTTACTACTTTTGACCCAAGTACCACCTATTTTGCACCTATGCGTTTGGCTTTTGTTGCCTAAGTGGAGGACCTTCCTTTTCTGATATCTGATTGGTTTCACCCTATCTCATCCTGCAAGTTCTTTGGTGGTTTGTTGTTAACCTATTTAAATTTAGTAGCTGGAACAATGGGGGTAGTCATAAATTTAGTAGTAAATTTAGTAGCTGGAACAACAGTGAGCCAGAACACACAGTTATAGATGATTGGTTGAAGAGTGCCGGCTCCTGCCTGAGGCAATCTGTGATTGGTTGCTGTGGATGGGGAGGGGGCGTTTCCTTTTTTTCCCGCCTTTTTCTTTCGTGTGCCCTGTACACTTTGCCATTTACCTCAGGATGCTCCTGTTTGCCTGACTATCTAGTTTGCTGCGTATATAGTTGTAAAATATATTTATTTGTATAAAAACTACAAGTTCTTGTCAGCGTCTCTGACTCCATTTGGACACTTGCTGCACAATTCTCTGATATTTCTTAATTGGGCCAGTGTTTATTGTGGGGGTCCTGCCATCAATTCTCTAGTATTTTTGAACTCGGCTTAATTTGGATTCTCACAGTTTCCCCACAGTTTCAAAACTATGGTGAAGTCCGTCCATGGGTTGTGCAATTAAGGAGTTTTCATGATGTCTTCTGACTTCTAGTTGATGTCCATGGATGTTCTCTGCTAGATGCAGTGACCAAGCTCAGAGACCACCAAGGACCTCACAGTTCTTTTCTTTTCTTTTTATTATTTTTTTTACCGTTCATAACATTTTATTAGATTATAGAATAAAATTGTTGTTGTTAGTTGTGAAGTCGTGTCCGACCCATCGCGACCCCATGGACAACGTTCCTCCAGGCCTTCCTGTCCTCTACCATCTTCTGGAGTCCATTTAAGCTCACGCCTACTGCTTCAGTGACTCCATCCAGCCACCTCCTTCTCTGTCGTCCCCTTCTTCTATTGCCCTCAATCTTTCCCAGCATTAGGCTCTTCTCCAGTGAGTCCTTCCTTCTCATTAGGTGTATTTGAGTTTCAACTTCAGGATCTGGCCTTCTAAAGAGCAGTCGGGGTTCATCTCCTCTAGGACTGACCGGTTTGATCGCCTTGCAGTCCAGGGGACTCGCAGGAGTCTTCTCCAGCACCACAGAATAAAACACAAAAATACAAAAGCAAATAATAGGAGACAGTGGGGAGGGGAAGGAGAAAGACAAGTCTTCACCCTTCACTTTTCCTCACAGTTCAACCCTGAGCTATAAATATTGTCTTGCGTTGGAATCCTGGTAGTTTTTGCTACTTTCCACTGCATTATCACGTCTTCAGAGCACCAGGAGAGAGACCAAACAAATAGATGAAGCATGCAGAAATGGGAACGATGTCTAATTGAAGGAATCGTCAAAGCTGGAATGAAAAGGGCTATCCATCGAACGAGGTCTTGTTACCATTCATCTGCAAAAGGGAATGAAAATTGGAATATCTTTGCATTAAGCGGTCCAATTGTCCTCTGTAAACTTGGCTGTGGCTCCCAGCTACTCGGCAAAGTTACACTCCTATTTTTTCCCCCACAACACTATGTATTTCACTCTTGTTTATTAGGAAAGAGAAGCAGTATAAAACTTTTCACCCCTCCAATTTTGCTGTTATGAATACGCAGATAATTTGAAGCGGATAGCATAAAGGCGGAGGAGAAAACACCATCAAGATCATTCTGAACTAAAATTAGGAAATAATTGCCGAACGTCAAAGAAATGACTGGCTGCTTTTGCGGACGGTACTTCAAAACACCCCGCTGAATAAAAATGACAATTCTCTTTCTTCTTGCTCAAACATTTATAAACAGGGAGTAACAGAAGCCTCCATGTTCCTATCGGGATTGCCTCCTCTGCCATCTGCAATGGTGCAGCAATATGGGCATCGAAGGGGGTGGATCACTGACCCTACAGCTTAAAGGAACCTGGGGATACATTTGGAGCCCACATTCTTTGGTGAAGAACCTCTCTCTCTGCAGCCCAAGTGATATTCTGAAAGCAACTAATTAGCTGGTTGTTCTATCTGCTATTATTTAATAAATAATGGGAGGGAGGGAAGGAAGGAAGGAAGGAAGGAAGGAAAGAAGGAAGGAAGGAAGGAAGGAAGGAAGGAAGGAAGGAAGGAAGGAAGGAAGGAAGACCAATGGAAGAGAGAAAGATGGAAGGGAGGGGAAGAGGGGAAGAGAGAGGGAGGGAGGGAAGGAAGAAGGAAGGCAAATGGAAGAGAGAAAGATGGAAGGGAGGGGAAGAGAGGGGAAGAGAGAGAGGGAAGGAAGGAAGGAAGAAGGAAGACAGATGGAAGAGAGGGGAAGAGAGAGAGGGAAGGAAGGAAGACAAATGGAAGAAAGATGGAAAGGAGGGGAAGAGAGGGGAAGAGAGAGAGGGAAGGAAGGAAGGAAGACCAATGGAAGAAAGAAAGATGGAAGGGAGGGAAAGAGGGGGAAGAGAGAGAGGGAAGGAAGGAAGGAAGAAGGAAGACAGATGGAAGAGAGGGGAAGAGAGAGAGGGAAGGAAGGAAGACAAATGGAAGAAAGATGGAAAGGAGGGGAAGAGAGGGGAAGAGAGAGGGGAAGGAAGGAAGACAAATGGAAGAAAGAAAGATGGAAGGGAGGGAAAGAGGGGGAAGAGAGAGAGGGAGGGAGGGAAGGAAGAAGGAAGACAGATGGAAGAGAGAAAGATGGAAGGGAGGGAAAGAGAGGGGAAGAGAGAGAGGGAGGGAGGGAAGGAAGAAGGAAGACAAATGGAAGAGAGAAAGAAGGAAGGAAGACAAATGCAAGGAAGAAAGAAAGATAGAAGGGAGGGAGGGAGGGAAGGAAGGAAGACAAATGGAAGAAAGAAAGATGGATGGAAGGAAGGAAGGAAACGTAGAAAGTGTGTGTAACTCTTCAAAGAAGGTTCTTTGAATAATGGCAGTGGCGTGCAGGAAAGAGGCAGAATTGTAGGGAGGCATTCCATGAAGACGTATCAACACACACACACACCCCAAAGGGAAAAAAAAAAAAAGCACTGTACAGAGATAAATGCGATTACACACAAAAAGCTTAGTGAAGATCTGAAAGCCCAAAGCTACGTCCCAAGGACCTGGTCACAAAGAAAGGCCGCAGAGAGGAAGCCCGGAACTGTAAAATTGTTTTCAGGAAAGCAGAAGCCTAAAACGAGCTGAGCTTCAGTGAAAGCCTTCCGTAGATATTTCCTCCTCTCCAAAGGAGAAGGAAAGGATCAGAGTGCAGAGCTGCTCCGGGGATGAAAGCAAAATGCTAATCGTGGCGAAGAAAAGGCGGAGCTACTCACATCCTGATTGGGCCTTATCTTCACAGCCCAAACGACCGCAGGCAGTTCTCAACTTACCACGGTCCATTTAGCGACTGTTCAAAGTGACAACGGGATTAAAAGAAAGAAAGTGGCTCGTGATCTTTTTTTCACTGTCGCAACCTTTGCAGCACCCCCCCCCCCACGATCACGTGATCACAATTCGGATGCTCGTCTTTATGACGGTCGCAGTGTCCCGGGGTCACGTGATTCCCTTTTGCGTCCTTCTGACAAGCAAAGTCAACGGAGAACGAGAACGAGAACAAGAACAAGAACAAGAACAAGAACAACAACAACAACAATAACAGGAACAATAACAGGAACAATAACAGGAACAATAACAACAAGAACAAGAACAATGTTGGAAGGGACCTTGGAGGTCATCTAGTCCAACCCCCTGCTCAGGTAGGAAAGCCTATACCATTTCAGACAAATGGCTGTCCAGTCTCTTCTTAAAAACTTCCAGTGTCGGAGCATTCACAGAGTCTCTTAACAACCGTGTTACTAACTTAACAATTTCAGCCATTCACTTAACAACTAGGGCAAACAAAAGTTGCACAATGGGGCCAAACTCACTTAACAAATGTTTCACTTAACAGAAATGTTGGGATCAAATGTTGGTCGTAAGTAGAGGACTACCTGTATGGAAGCTGGTGGAGCAGGACTGAAGGTTGCGATTTAGAGAAAAACGGTCAGGGGAAAAAAAAAACCACGTATCTCAGGACGAGATGAATTGTATCCTAGGAAGTGAACGAAGTGGTTGATGCTTTGCCAAACTATTATGTTTGCCTCCAGAAATCGTGGGCGCTCCATCGCTAGAGGTTTTTAAGAAGAGACTGGACAGCCACTTGTCTGAGATGGTATAGGTTCTCCTGCTTGAGTGGGGGGCTGGACTAGAAGACCTCCAAGGTCCCTTCCAGCTTTATTCTGATTGATTTGTTATTCCCAAGAACAGAATAGGACAACTTTGTGTGGCCAACTCATCACAGCCAATTCGCCACGGCCAACTCACCACACGACAACTTGCCGCAGGACAATTCAACAATTCAATTTAAGTATTTAAAATAATTTTAAAAAAACAATATTTAAATTTTTGTCATTCACGTTTCACGTTTTCAACATTCATTTTCTCCCTCCTTTTGCTGTCTTCCTTTAATGATTCTATTCCATCATTCCTTTGATATTAGTGTAACTCTAACAATGGTTGGAAACTGATCAAAGAGAGAAGCAACCTGGAATTAAGGAGAAACTTCCTGACAGTGAGGACAATTAACCAGTGGAACAGCTGGCCACCAGAAATCGTGGACGCTCCATCACTGGACGTTTTTAAGAAGAGGCTGGACAGTCACTTGTCTTGAGATGGTATAGGGTATCCTGCTTGAGCGGGGGGATGGACTAATGACCTCCAAGGTCCCTTCCAGCTCTATTCTGATTGATTGATTGATTGAACTAATCAAGGAGAGAAGCAACTTGGAATTAAGGAGAAACTTCCTGACAGTGAGGACAATTAACCAGTCGACCGGCTTGCCTTCAGAAGTTCTGGGTGCTCCATCACTGGAGGTTTTTAAGAAGAGACTGGATAACCATTTGTCCGGTACGGTGTAGAGTCTTCTGCTTGAGCAGGGGGGTTGGACTAGAAGACCTCCAAGGTCCCTTCCAACTCTGTTATTCTGTCAGACCACATAAAACAGGTTTCCAAGAGACAGTACTTGCTCTTCGTAACACAATGAAAAACCTGAGGTATTGAGCTTTATCACAACCAAGCAAATTAATTCTTCCACTATTAGAAGAATTGTGCTTCTGGGTCTTGGGGCTTAAACCACAACAAAGAGTGTTGGCAAAAGATGATTGTACACTTGTTTTCAGAACCGGGTTTCCCAGGGGCATTTGGGGAACCATGGGAGAAAGTGCACTTTAGTCTGATTGCTTTCGTTTTAACATCACAGCTTTACTGATTTATGTTTCCGATACCTGTTGCAAGCTACCTTGGGAATATCTATATATTATTTTACCTTGAAGCGCAGAGAGAAAACGATGGAAAACGTAAACTCAGAAACAAAGCATTTAACAAGGACTCAAATACATAAATGCAATTGAGGTTTTTAAAAACGTTCTCTTGCGCAGAGGGCGAGCCGTGGAACATGACAGTTTCTTCGGCAGCTTAAGCCTAGGTAACAGTAGAAGATGGTTCGATGATACTGGCTGAGGGTGAGGAATGCATGAAAATTGAAACGCTTCTCTTTCTTTCTTAGCGCTCCGTAAATTTTTTTTATATATTTTATATATTTTATTTATATATTTATTTAGAAGATGTGTATTCGCTAATTCTACTTTTTTTTGTGGGGTCCTTGGTGCTGTCTGGGCTTGGTTGTTTCCTTGAAGACATTTCATTACCGAACTGGATAACATCATCAGCGCTTGAAGGAAGTGGGGTTTCTGGAGAAGGAGGAGGAGGAGGAGGAGCAGTAGGAGCAGATTGTTTATATTCAAGTGGCTTGTCTATAACACTGCTATCATGTCACCCCTAGTCCCTCTTTTCATTAAACTACACATACCCAATTCCTGCAACCGTTCTTATAATAATCATCATAATAAAGTTGGAAGGGACCCTCGAGGTCATCTAGTCCAACCCCCTGCTCAGACAGGAAACCCTATACCATTTCGGACAAATGGCTGTCCAGTCTCTTCTTAAAAACTTCCAGTGTTGGAGCATTCACCACATCTGGAGGCAGGTTGTTCCACTGGTTAATTGTTCTCACTGTCAGGAAGTTTCTCCTTAGTTCCAGGTTGCTTCTCTCCTTGACTAGTTTCCATCCGTTGCTTCTTGTCCTGCCTTCAGGTGCTTTGGAGAATAGCTTGACTCCCTCTTCTTTGGGGCAGCCCCTGAGATATTGGAATACTGCTATCATGTCACCCGTCGTCCTTCTCTTCATTAAACTAGACATACCCAGTTCCAGCAACCGTTCCTTATATGTTTTAGCCTCCAGTCCCCTGATCATCTTTGTTGCTCTTCTCTGTACTCTTTCTAGAGTCTCAACGTCTTTTTTACATCGTGGTGACCAAAACTGGATGCAGCTTTCCAAGTGTGGCCTTACCAAGCCATTACAAAGTGGTATCAACACTTCACTTGACATATATACAAGACCTATATACAAGTGGGTGCTTTCTTGCAAAGCTATACTAACAGAATCTTCCAAGTCTAAAAATTCAATTATCCCCCAGTCTCCTTTACTCCCTGAGAAATTAGGGAGGGGTCTCTTCTAAGCCCCTTGCCCTGCCTGCTATCCAACTGCGGATTATACTGTCTGTTATCTATCCATCCCTTGGCAAGAAGGAACGCAGATATAAATGTTCGCGAACTTCATTAAAAGAATGTTATGGAAAACTTTAACCCAACGGCTCTTCTGATCCACGCTACCATTTATATAATGTATGTTTTGCTATTTGGCTCCAATTATTTTGTGCATAAATTAAATAAAAGGTCTCCAGAAAGATAGATCTGCATTCCTCCATGCCTGACAATTAGATGATCCTAAAATTATACCATAAAGTGTAATGATACAGCAATAACTCCCCTTATTTAAATCTCGGCATGTGACATTCAGAACGCTTCCTTTCATCCCCCCCCCAAGAACTATTTTATAACCCTCATTTCCTGTCTCTTGACTAGGATGAGAAAATAAAGTCCAGGTATCCACAGAACAACAAGGTTGGAAGAGACCTTGGGGGTCATCTAGTCCAACCCCCTGCTCAGGCAGGAAAGCCTATACCATTTCGGACAAATGACTGACCAGTCTCTTCTTAAAAACTTCCAGTGTTGGAGCATTCACCGCTTCTGGAGGCAGGTTGTTCCACTGGTTAATTGTTCTAACTGTCAGGAAGTTTCTCCTTAGTTCTAGGTTGCTTCTCTCCTTGATGAGTTTCCATCCGTTGCTTCTTGTCCTGCCTTCAGGTGCTTTGGAGAATAGCTTGACTCCCTCTTCTTTGTGGCAGCCCCTCAAATACTGGAACACTGCTATCATGTCCCCCCTCGTCCTTCTTTTCATTAAACTAGACATACCCAATTCCAGCAACCATTCCTTATATGTTTTAGCCTCCATTTGTCCTGTGTCCTGACATGACTCAGGGTCAATCCCTTCTCCATCAATCAGAATAGAGCTGGAAGGGACCTTGGAGGTCTTCTAGTCCAACCCCCTGCTCAGGCAGGAAACCCTATACCATTTTGGACAAATGGCTGTCCAGTCTCTTCTTAAAAACGTCCAGTGTCGAAGCATTCACCGCTTCTGGAGGCAGGTTGTTCCACTGGTTAATTGTCCTCACTGTCAGGAAGTTTCTCCTTAGTTCTAGGTTGCTTCTCTCCTTGATGAGTTTCCATCCGTTGCTTCTTGTCCTGCCCTCAGGTGCTTTGGAGAATAGATTTTGCAGCAAACAGAGGACAGATTTTGCAGCAAAAACATCCAAGCTCAGAACATACTTTCAAAAGAAATGGGTCAAGTCGGACGAAAGTTTGCTCAGCAGACCATTCAACTTGAAATAAAGAAGTCTCACAACTTTAGTGCTTTTACAAGACAGCTTTAATGGTGGTGGGCAGGATTGCTTCTTGGCGCGGTGTTGACTGTTAACTATGATTTATTCTTCAGATAGGTCAAGGACAGCAGTCCGTGTTTTGCCCAGCGGTTGTATTTTACTTCATGATTCTTTTCAACTCAGGATGATGCCACTGCAGGTGGTAGAACCAGATTTTTTTTATTTATTGACTTATATCTTGCTGTTATGACCCTTTTATAGACAAGGAGGTGAATGTATCTTATACTCCTTCCATCTCCTATTTTTCCCACAACAACAACCCTTGAGGTGGGTTGGGCTGAGAGTGAGTGACTGGCCCAAAGTCACCCAACTGCCTAAGGAAGGACTAGAACTCAGAAACTCCTGGTGATTGATCCAAAATTACTCAACTGGCTTTCATGCCTAAGGCGGGACTAGAACTCACCGTCTCCTGGTGATTGGCCCAAAGTCACCCAGTCAACTTTCATGCCTAAGGCGGGACTAGAACTTACGGTATCCTGGTGATTGGCCCAAAGTCACCCAGTCAACTTTCATGCCTAAGGTGGGATTAGAACTCACCATCTCCTGGTGTTTGGTGCAAAGTCACCCAGTCAACTTTCATGCCTAAGGCGGGACTGGAACTCACAGTATCCTGGTGATTGGCTCAAAGTCACTCAGTCAACTTTCATGCCTAAGGTGGGACTAGAACTCACCGCCTCCTGGTGATTGGCCCAAAGTCACCAAGTCAACTTTCAGGCCTAAGGTGGGACTAGAACTCACCGTCTCCTGGTGATTGGCCCAAAGTCACCCAGTCAACTTTCATGCCTAAGGTGGGATTAGAACTCACCGTCTCCTGGTGTTTGGCGCAAAGTCACCCAGTCAACTTTCATGCCTAAGGTGGGACTGTAACTCACAGTCTCCTGGTGATTGGCCCAAAGTCACCCAGTCAACTTTCATGCCTAAGGAGAGACTAAAATTCACAGTCTCCTGGTTTCTAGCCTGCTACCTTAACCACTAGAGCAACTGACTCTATTTTATTCCTTCATTTATGTTTTGGTCTGATTTATAGTCCATCTCTCAGCCCTACTGGACCGTTTCAGCATCTCTATGGTCACATGATCAAAATTCAGATGCTGGGCAACTGACTTGTGCTTATGACAGTTGTAGTTTCCCTGGGTCACGTGATCACCATTTCTGACCTCTACTAAGCAAAGTCAACGGGGAAGCCAGATTCATTTCACAACCATGTTACTAACTTAACATTTATTACAGTGATTCGCTTAACCCCTGTGGTGAGAAAGATTGTAAAATGGGGCAAAACTCACTTAACAACTGCTTCGCTCAGCAGCAGAAATTTGGGGCTCAGCTGCGGCCATATGTCGAGGACTCCCTGTATATTCTTTTTTTTAAAATAAGTTTTATTAATTTTCTAATATTGCATTTACATATTTGAAAAGCAACGTGGCGGCTGAGTTATAATAATTCAATTACATACAAGTATCATTAGTACAAATCTCAAATTGCTACCATACGCATTTCCTCTCTTTCCCCCTTAATACATACTGTCCATATTTAGATTAATACAATTCTTGTTCTATCAAGACTCCCTGTATACTCATGTAACCCTGCTGTCAGCTGAAATGGAAGAGGAGTTGAGATCAAGAAAAAAAAAACCAGGAAAAATATTTTATCAAAGTCCACATTGGAAGTTTTTAAGAAGAGACTGGACAGCCATTTGTCCAAAATTGTGTAGGGTTTCCTGCCTGAGCAGGGGGTTGGACTCGATGACCTCCAAGGTCCCTTCCAACTTTTTATTATTATTATTATTATTATTATTATTATTATTATTATTATTATTATTATTATTATTATTATTATTATTATTATTATTATTATTATTATTATTATTATTATTATTATTATTATTATTATTATTATTATTATTACCACGAAACTATCAGGAGCACAAAGGAAAAGTCACCTTAAAAATTAAGCCAGTCTTAGGCTGTTAACTAGAGACAAAACAGCATTGGCATTCTTTCAAAAGTTTTATGTTAGAATCAAGGACATAAAAAGCAACATTAATTGGAAAGGCAGAGGTCAATAATTTGCCATTACAATTCCTTTGACACCTGCTCCCTCTCTATTCTTGGACCAGGTTTCACAGTTATTGGCACATTTTGCCAGCGGCCTCATTTGAAGCCAGTTAAGAAGATTGAAGTTAACAGGCTTGCGGAAATGTCAAGCAAATATTTAACCCATTTCGTTGAGAGTGGGTGAAAATCTCACAATTTGGTAAGGGTCTGCAGAAGGGACTAAACCATTTTAAACCTTCCAGGAAAGAGGTAAAAATCAGCAGCCGAGCAAACCACGTCTATGAACTGAAACAGACATTTAGACAGAATACAAAATAACAGAGTTGGGAGGGACCTTGGAGGTCTTCTAGTCCAACCCACTGCTCAGGCAGAAGGCCCCATGCCATTTTAGAGAAATGGTTGTCCAATCTCTTTTTGAAAACTTCCAGTGATGGAGCACTCACAACTTCTGGAGGCAGGTTGTTCCACTGGTTAATTGTTCTAACTGTCAGGAAGTTTCTCCTTAGTTCTAGGTTGCTTCTCTCCTTGACTAGTTTCCATCCGTTGCTTCTTGTCCTGCCTTCAGGTGCTTTGGAGAATAGCTTGACTCCCTCTTCTTTGGGGCAGCCCCTGAGATACTGGAAGACTGCTATCCTGTCCCCCCTCGTCCTTCTCTTCATTAAACTAGACATACCCAATTCCAGCAGCCGTTCCTTATATGCTTTAGCCTCCAGTCCCCTAATCATCTTTGTTGCTCTTCTCTGCACTCTTTCTAGAGTCTCAACATCTTTTTTATATTCTGATGACCGAAACTGGATGATTGATTGATTGATTGATTGATTATGTGCCATCCAGTTGTTTTTTACTTCAAGCAACCGTATAGGTAGCAATAGCAATAGGACTTAGATTTTTATACAACTTCATAGTGCTTTACAGCCCTCTCTAAGCGGTTTACAGAGTCAGCCTTTTGCCCCCAACAATCTAGGTCCTCATTTTACCAACCTTGGAAGGATGGAAGGCTGAGTCAACCTTGAGCTGGTCAGGATCAAACTGCTGGCAGTCAGCAGAATTAACCTGCAATACTGTATTCTAACCACTGTGCCTCCACGGCTCAACCAATGACAATCTGTCCCTAACCTGGTTTTTCAGATCTTCCAACGATACAACTGTCATCATTATAATTGTGTTCACTCACCTCGCTGCTGCTTCTATCTTTTCCAGCTTAGAACCTTAGGACCTTCTCCAGAGAGCTGGGTTCTTGCATAAATGTGTCCAAAATAGGATTATTTGAGCCTAGTCGTTTGTGCCTAAAGTGAGAATTCTCGGCTGATTTATTTCCTGATCCATCAGTTTTTCCTCAAAGTGCTTCTTTCAAAAGGCAACTGGACTTTGTTTTTTTCCTTGAAGACATTTCACTTCTCATCCAAGAAGCTTCTTCAGCTCTTCACAGTTTGTTTTCTTAGGATATTCTCAGGAATCTTCTCCAGTGCCAAATTTCAAAAGCATCAATACTCTTCAAGGACCAACATACTTGTGTATTCCCCTCACTGGAATTCAAACGGGCAATTTCCTTGTGAAATCAGAAATTATCCCTCCATCTTGTTTGAGGGAACCACTCCGAAATATCTGGAGATAGCAGGGAGGAACACTGCTCTATTTGAAGTTTACTTTTTGCCTTGCTCACCTCTGATCGTCATCGATAAAGACATTTTGTGAGGAATTAAATCCCCTTCCCTATCGGAGGCAATTAAAGCCCCTCCATTGCCTTTCTTATCTAATTAATGCAGAATGTCAAATAGGAAATCAGCAAGTTGGGAAGGAGGAAAATAAAAAATAAAAAGAGTTTTCAATGGTTTGGAAAAATTAATTAGCTTTTCATTAAGACCGTAAAATGCAGAAGTATCTGGTTGAGAGAGAATGTTAATAATTATACACTGTTCTTTGAACTATAATTAAAATGTTGAGTTCCAACTTGAGCGGAGAAATCGCTAAGCAAATCGGAAGCCCGATGAAAGGTGACTGGAGCCTCCATCCTCAAACCACAGCGGGTGGGAAGTCTATACTTTACTAGATGAAAAGGGGTCACCCCAGACCCCATTTTTAATCCCATCATGGATTTGATTCAGAAGCTGATTTGAAAGCTCCATAAATGGCACACCACGTTTTGTGAACGTTAGCCATTATCTTCTGAGCTTATAAAGAATAGATTCCTTCTGTGAAGGGATGGAGAAAGTACCACACCAAGTTTATTTTGATATGGCGGAGTTTCTCTCCTCCTTTCTTTTATGAAAGAAGGGAGAGAGGGAGGGAGGGAGGGGGAAGGGGAAGGGGAGGGAGGGAAGGAAGGAAGGAAGGAGAAGAGAAGAGAAAGAAGAAGAGAAGAGAAGAGAAGAGAAGGGAAGGGAAGGGAAAGAAGGAAGGAAGGAAGGAAGGAAGGAAGGAAGGAAGGAAGGAAGGAAGGAAGGAAGGAAGGAAGGAAGGAAGGGGTTTCTCTCATTCTTTCTCTTAGGAAGGAAGGAAGGAAGGAAGGAAGGAAGGAAGGAAGAAAGAAAGAAAGAAAGATAGATAGATAGATAGATAGATAGATAGATAGATAGATAGATAGATAGATAGATAGATAGATAGATAGATAGATAGATAGATAGATAGATAGATAGATAGATAAGATAGATAGATGCAGGAGAATTGGATGGAACAAGATCTGTGGATAAAGTGTTTTTGATCACTTGGTTTAATCTGAAAGTTT
>JALGBA010002928.1:0-17500 GCA_023970755.1 Azemiops feae | reverse complement strand
CTTCTTCTTCTTCTTCTTCTCTCTTTCTTCTTCTTCTTCTTCTTCTTCTTCTTCTTCTTCTTCTTCTCCTTCTTCTCCTTCTTCTTCTTCTTCTTCCTCTCCACAAACACCACGCCCTTCTAGCACTGATGACATTTCCTAGTTGGGTCATGAGACATCTGCAAGAAAACAACCAAGTTCAGAGAGCATGAAGGAAGCCATATATTGAAGCCAGCCCTTGAAGATGCAAATTAACCAGGGTCCCAACTCAGCAACCCAGCACCAACTATCCAATTCTCAAGTTTTATACAATCAGCATTTATTTTTCTTTAGTGATACATTCAACCAATCTTTGAATGTCTTTTATTCTATACTATCTCAGGAGGTACATGAGACACCTCCTGCCCTCAATTTGAGAGTCTCAAATTCAGCATGCATAAACCCTAGGTTCTTTTATATTCTAAGAAAGGCAGCGCGCACCTCTTCGCTATCTGCAGTGAAAATAATTCATTAGTATTGCCAGGTTATCTCTTGCAAATAGATTGCTGAGCTGACCTTTTCACGATAGAACAGAATAGAGCTGGAAGGGACCTTGGACGTCTTCTAGTCCAGCTCCCTGCTCAAGCTGGTGAACCTATACCAGGGCTTTTCAACCTGTGGTACGCGTACCAATTGGGGTACATTAATGAGTGGCAGGTGGTACGCAGCCCTGCCTAGCCAAGTGTAGTGGGGAAGGGAAAGAGCCAGCACAGGCAAAGACTTACAGTGAGAGAGTCCTCTGGAGCTGCAGATTTTACTTATGAATGGAGCCATTTGGGGAGGCTGCCTTAGCGGGCAGCCAGTACTTACATTTTTTTCCTTCCTTAAGTGCCGGCTGGGCTCCTTACTTTCCTTTCTAGCCAGTAGCTAATTCTTAAAGGGGAAGTGCCTTTTTAAGCTAGTTCACTCAGCAGCTTGTCTTTTCTGTCTCTGGAGGCTTTTCCTTGTTTGATCAATATATGGAAGAGGGAAAATATGGGGGGGGTTCAAATTCTTCCTTCAGAAGGAGATGGGAATGAGAAAAAGGGAGACAGGGAAGGGAGGGAGGGAAGGAAGTCCCGCCTTAGTAGTTGGCCACCAGCAGCTCTGCCATTGACTTTGCTTGTCAAAAGGTTGCAGAAGGGGATCACATGACCCTGGGACACTGTGACCATCATAAATATGAATCAGTTGCCAAGCATCCAAATATAAATCACATGACCCTGTTGCTGCAATGGTCATAAGTGTGAAAAATGGTCATAAGTCATTTCAGTGCAATTGCAACTTTGAACAGGTTTTTTTTTTGTCACCAAGTTTTTGACACCTTGCTAGGTGGTACTCGAATATTGCCATATCCTAAAAGTGGTACAATCGGTAAAAAGGTTGAAAAGCCCTGACCTATACCATCTCAGACAGGTGACTGTCCAGTCTCTTAAAAATCTCCAGTGATGGAGTGCCCACGATTTCTGGTGGCAAGCTGTTCCACTGGTTGATTGTCTTCACTGTCGGGAGGTTTCTCCTTAATTCCAGGTTGCTTCTCTCCTTGATCAGCTTCCAACCATTGTTTCTCATCCTGCCCTCTGGTGCTCTGGTGAACAACCTGACCCCCTCTTCTTTGTGGCAGCCCCTCAAATACTGGAACACTGCTATCATGTCTCCCCTATTTCTTCTTTTCTTTAGACTGGACAAACCCAAGTCCCGCAGCCGTTCTTTGTATGTTTTAGTCTCCAGGCCTTGGATCATCTTAGTTGCTCTTCTCTGAATTTTTCCAAACTCTCAACATCTTTTTCGTGGTACGGTGACCAAAATTGGCTGCAGATGTGGTCTTACTAGGGTTTTGTAAAGCGGTACTAGTACTTCGCGTGATCTTGATTCTCTGCCTCTGTTTATACAACGCTATACGATGTTGCGTTTCATCACGAAAAAAAACCCTTGCTTCTCGATTCTCCTTTCTGAAAGAGAAAATTATTCAGAGGAGGAAGAAATGTATATTTTTTTTAAGAACTCCAGGACAAAAACAGAGGCCGGGGTATATGGCTGAGATTTAGTTTAACAAATCAATTATCTCTCCTGTGCAGTAAGCTGTGAAGAAGACAGGCATAGGGGAAAGAGATGGAACGGGCTCCTTGAAATGTTACATTAGGGCAAAGTAACAGCTCATTAGATTATACAAGGTAGGTGTAATTGCCCAGAAAAAAATGCAATGACTTCTAGGGATGCTTAATTTAATACGGGCTTGTTACAACCACCCAACCAATATGCAAGGATCTGTATCCTTTGGCCCAGGCTCCTTGGATTGGAAAAAGAAGGATTGCTGCAGTTAAGAGGGAACAGACCATCATTTCATTGCATCTAGAGAGCAGGTTTGGTCTAGTGGTGAAGGCACCAGGCTAGAAAGCAAGAGGCAGTGAGTTCTAGTCTCGCCTTAGGCATGAAAGCCGGCTGGGTGCCTTTGGGTCAATCTATCAAGAGATTGTGAGTTCTAGTTCCATCTTAGGCATGAAAGCCAGCTGGGTGCCTTTGGGTCAATCCATCAAGAGATTGTGAGTTCTAGTTCCATCTTAGGCATGAAAGCTGGCTGGGTGCCTTTGGGTCAATCCATCAAGAGATTGTGAGTTCTAGTTCCATTTTAGGCATGAAAACCGGTTGGGTGCCTTTGGGTGAATCCATCAAGAGATTGTGAGTTCTAGTTCCATCTTAGGCATGAAAGCTGGCTGGGTGACTTTGGGACAATCATCAGGAGACAGTGAGTTCTAGTCCCGCCTTAGGCATGAAAGCTGGCTGGGTGCCTTTGGGTCAATCCATCAAGAGATTGTGAGTTCTAGTTCCAATTTAGGCATGAAATCTGGCTGGGTGACTTTGGGACAATCATCAGGAGACAGTGAGTTCTAGTCCTGCCTTAGGCATGAAAGCTGGCTGGGTGCCTTTGGGACAATCCGTCAAGAGATTATGAGTTCTAGTTCCATCTTAGGCATGAAAGCCAGCTGGGTGCCTTTGGGTCAATCCATCAAGAGATTGTGAGTTCTAGTTCCATCTTAGGCATGAAAGCTGGCTGGGTGCCTTTGGGTCAATCCATCAAGAGATTGTGAGTTCTAGTTCCATTTTAGGCATGAAAACCGGTTGGGTGCCTTTGGGTGAATCCATCAAGAGATTGTGAGTTCTAGTTCCATCTTAGGCATGAAAGCTGGCTGGGTGACTTTGGGACAATCATCAGGAGACAGTGAGTTCTAGTCCCACCTTAGGCATGAAAGCTGATTGGGTGACTTTGGGCCAATCAACAGGAGACGGTGAGTTCTAGTCCCGCCTTAGCCATAAATGCTAGCTGGATGACGTTAGGCCAATCAACAGGAGACGGTGAATTCTAGTCCCACCTTAATCTTGAACACCAGCTCGATGACTTTGGGCCAATCCCCAGTAAACTGAATTCTAGTCCCACCTTAGGCACGAAAATGACTGGGTGACTTTGGGCCAATCACCAGGAGTCCATGAATTCTAGTCCCTCCTTAGGTAGGAAAGCTCACTGGGTGATTTGGGGCTGGTCCCTCTCTCTTAGCCCAACCCACTTCTCAGAGTTGTTATTGGTGGGGAAATTACAAGGAGGCAGGAGGATAAGGGATGTTTGCTGCTTTGAGTTCATTATAATGCAGGAATAAAATCAAATACATGATAAGTAGCACATATCCTCATAAGACATTGGAAAACGTGTACTTATGAGGTGGTTATCTCTCCAGAATATAGGCATCCCTGAATAACGATAAGGTGATTTCCCCCCCCCCAACACACTATGACTTTTTTTTTTTGGCTTTTTCCAATCACTAGACACAAACTCTCTCCATCTAATGCTGACCTTTCCTTGTCCTGTTTTATTATTATTATTATTATTATTTTTATGGGGGATGGGATTGCAGGCCCTCCTTATTTGCCCAGGTACAAATTTCATCCATCTTCATTTGTTCCCCTTCTGACTTCACTCTCCCACCGGTTCATAAGTAACCTGAGAGCTAGACAGACCTTGTAGGATGTTAATCGATTCTGCCCTTGCTGAAGAATGTTACAGCTGCATTGGTCTAGAAAATAAGAGTGTGTTTTGATGTGATGCTTGAAGATACGCACACACCATACTAATTCGAAAGGAGAGCCGAAGGGAGGCAGAGCAAGAGTCTTTGTTCCCAAGAAACAAAGGGCTGAATTTGAGAGTCCATCCCCGAGGCACCAGGGTCTTGCAATGTTTCTTCCAGATCACCTCTGACCCATGGAAAATGGAGAATGCAACCTTCCTTTTGCCTGAGGGAAGGGACGTTGAGTTGAGGTCATCAAGAGAGCTGAGGTCATACGATACAAAAGAGAGGGTGAGTCCCTAGAAAGAGTACAGAGAAGATGATCAGAGCTCTGGAGGCTGAAGTGTATGACGAACAGTTAAGGGACCTAGATATGTTCAGCCTAATGAAGAGGAGACTTTGTCTTCCAATACTTCAAGGGCTGCATCAGGGAAGAAGGGGCTCAAACTACTCTCCAAAACACCTGAGGGCAGGGCAAGAAGCAATGGGTGGAAGATCATCAGAAGAAGATCCAACCTGGAAAAAGGGAGGCATTTCCTAAGAGTGAGAATGATTAATCAATGGAACAGTCTGCCACGCAGAGTTGTGGGTGCTCTATCACTGGAGGGTTTCAAGAAAAAAAAAAAGATTGAACAATCATCTGACTGTGATGGTATAAGGACTACTATCTTGGGCAGAGATTTGGACTAGAAGACCTCCAAAATCCCTTCCAGTCCTATGATTCTATGCTCTATGATTCCATGATTCTATGGTTCAATGGTTCATTAGTTCTATGATTCCATGATTCTATGGTTCCATGATTCCATGATTCTCTGATTCCATGAATCTATGGTTCTATGATTCCATGATTCTATGGTTCCATGATTCTCTGATTCCATGAATCTATGGTTCTATGATTCCATGAATCTATAGTTCTATGATTCCATAGTTCTATGATTCCATGATTATATGATTCTCTGATTCCATGATTCTATGATTCCATGGTTCTCTGATTTCATGGTTCAATGATTCCATGATTCCATGATTCCATGAATCTATGGTTCTATGATTCCATGTTTCAATGGTTCTATGGTTCTATGATTCCATGGTTCCATGATTTTTTTGGTTCTATGATTCCATGGTTCCATGATTTTTTTTGGTTCTCTGATTCCATGATTCTATGGTTCCATGATTCTCTGATTCCATGAATCTATGGTTCTATGATTCCATGATTCTATGGTTCTATGATTCCATGATTCTATGGTTCTATGATTCCATGATTCCATGATTCCATGATTATATGATTCTCTGATTCTCTGATTCTCTGATTCTCTGATTCTCTGATTCTCTGATTCTCTGATTCTCTGATTCTCTGATTCTCTGATTCTCTGATTCCATGATTCTCTGATTCCATGAATCTATGGTTCTATGATTCCATGATTCAATGGTTCTATGATTCCATGATTCTATGGTTCCATGATTCTCTGATTCCATGAATCTATGGTTCTCTGATTCCATGAATCTATGGTTCTATGATTCCATGATTCTATGGTTCCATGATTCTCTGATTCCATGAATCTATGGTTCTATGATTCCATGATTCTATGGTTCTATGATTCCATGATTCTATGGTTCTATGATTCCATGAATCTATGGTTCTATGAGTCCATGATTCCATGATTCCATGATTCTATGATTCTATGATTCTATGATTCAATGATTCAATGATTCTCTGATTCCATGATTCTCTGATTCCATGAATCTATGATTCTATGATTCCATGATTCAATGATTCAATGATTCTCTGATTCCATGATTCTATGATTCCACGAATCTATGGTTCTATGATTCCATGATTCAATGGTTCTATGATTCCATGGTTCCATGATTGTTTGGTTCTATGATTCCATGGTTCCATGATTTTTTTTGGTTCTATGATTCCATGATTGTATGGTTCTATGACAATTGATATCATCATTTTGCAGTTAGGACTAAGTGCAGAAGAACCAATTCAGTATGGACTGACTCTCAGAAAGAGGGTCTGAAGCTAAGGAAACGTTTTAATTGGCAGATGAGTGTAACTGCATTGATAACTTGGGAACTTTTTCACTGGGCAAGATCATCCCTCTGTTGATCGTCTTGAAAAAGGTACCCTGAGGCAAAGAATTATAGTGCTGTTCATATAGAGTTCCTTTTTTAATTTTGTTCCTTAAAGGTGGCAATAAGAAAAAAATAAAAAGTAAGAAAAGCTACAATAAATAAGATAAAAAAAAAGAAAAAATAGAATAGGCGGAGAGGAAAACCGAAAAAAGAAAACTAATAAAAATAAAAATAAAAACTGATGTTTCTGTTGTGGAACAGAACTGAATTACATTTTCAGCTGTATCTCTGACGGGAACCTGGGTCCAAATCTCAGACAAATGCATACAGTATATTTCGCTCTCAGTTGTTTGTTTTAAGTTCTTCCATTTTTTGGGGAAAAAAATGTTTTTGCACAGCTAGCTTTAAGTCTGGAAGAACAGTTGATCGCTTCTAATTTTCAGCCATTTTTCAGATGAAACTTGAAGGACTTTTGTGCCAGACCAATTTGTAGAAATGGGGGTGTGTGAGAGGTCAAATCAGGAAATGCCAGTCCTCATTGCTATGTAAATGACTCGTAATAAAAGACTTGAACAATTGCAGATGGACCTGTGCAGAGACTCAGGAAGGTCTGCAGAACGAAAAACAGCTTAATTTTTGTGACTTCTAGTCGACTGGCGTTAAAGACACAGAGAGAACAAGTGGGGAAAGATACATGAAGAATATACAAGAAAGACAGTCAAAGACTGAATCGCTTAAAATCCAGGATTTGTGGGGTCCATCGTGTTCTCCGAACGTGGTTGTTTTCTTGCAGACATTTCATTACCAAACTAGGTAACATCATCAGGAGTAGAAGAGGAATGGGGATTGTGGAGAGGAGGAGGAGGAGGAGGAGGAAGAGGAGGAGGAGGAGGAGGAGGAGGAGGAGGAAGTTGTCTGTGAAATTCTTGATGCTCTCTGAGCTTGGTTGTTTTCTTGCAGACATTTCATTACCAAGCTAGGTAACATCATCAGTGCTAGAAGGGAATGGGGTTTGCATTCAGTTTATATACTAGTGGCTTAGGCTGGCTTAGGAATTCTGGGAGTTGAAGTCCACGAGTCATAAAAGAGCCAAGGATGCCTACCCCTGACCTATACTATACCTATGCATTTGGTTTTTCTTGCCTAAATGTAGAACCTTACTTTTTTCACCATTGAATTACATTTTGTTAGATAGGACCCAATGTTCAAGTCTGTCCAGGTCCTCCTGTATCTTAAGCCCATCTTCTGGAGTGTTGGCTATTCCTGCCAGCTTGGTGTCATCTGCAAATTTGATGAGTTCTCCATCTATCCCCTCGTCCAACTCATTGATGAAGATATTGAAGAGCACTGGGCCCAGAACAGAATCCTGGGGCACCCCACTAACACACTTCCCTCCATGTAGATCAGGGGTGTCAAACTCGCAATGTCACGTGACGTGTTGTGACATATCGCGGCCTTTTCCCCATTGCTGGCAATGGGGTGGGCGTGATTTCACCATGACGCATCCAGCCCACGGGCCGGCAGTTTTACACCCCTGATGTAGATATATACATTAAAAAGGCTAGAGACTCAAGGAATTTTTCATCTCTAATTTTACATTTTAGGTTTCGGACAAGAAAATTGGCACAGAAATGTATGTCTTTGTAACCCGCCAAGAGTCCAGTTGATTCCAGGGAGTAATCAATTGCATCAAAAAAATATTCAGTTCTCTGAAAAGTGAAGCAATATTGAGAAGTCCTTGAAATTCATCTCACGGGGAATTAAGTGGAATTTTGCAAGGCCTTGCCGGTTGTCTCTTTGCTAAGTGAGGGGAAACAGCTCCACAGATGGTGTTGTGGCCTCCCAATTTATACAGGCATACGAGAAACACTTAAAAGAATAAAACTCAGTCCCAAACAAAGATCTTCCGAGCACCAGAACAGAGTCTTCCCTTTAAGTGGACCGTAATTGACCTATCTTATTAAGATCGGGAGTCCATTAAAAAAAAAAAAAAAACACCGCAATTTCAATCCACACAAAAAAAGCCTGCTCTTATTATAAGTCACACACCCGCGACTCCAGCAGGGGAATGCCGCAAAGCCCAGCTGTTGTGTAAATATTTACTTGAAATTCTGTGCCAATTCTATTTGCATGGGCAACCACGGGGCTTATTATTTTTATTGCTACTAAGTGCACTTGCAAAAAGCCGGAGCCTTAAAGTGATTACCGGAGAAGAGCAGAGAGGGGGAAGAAACATTGTTCGGAATTCATAAACACGAAAAGCATTCTATTCGGGAAAAGGCAATTTGGGAAGATCGGAGAAGATCCATTGTCGTCGTCGTGCATCTGGAAGGCCCCGGGTTGAAATCTCTTTAATCTTTTGAAAAGGAACAATCAACCTCGAGATGAAAGTTGGCAATTGCCATCTTTGCAATTAGCTTTGGAGTCAAAGCGGGCCGACTCCCTTGCAGTTCATTTCTTTTTTTTTTTTTAAAAAGAAACAAATTGAAAACCGCCTTGCCTTTTCAAATCACCAGGTCCGCGTTCAAGAGAAGCGTAATTGCAATCATATCCCAGGCCTTTCTTGATAACGAAACGTTGACTTAAACGGTAACAAAAATCAACAGGGTAGACCAAACTACACAATTAAAATGTCGGGGTGGGTGGGGGTGGGGAACATCAATTAATCTGGCACAGAAAGAATTGACGACAGCATCTCTTTCCACAAACAGGGAGCGAGGAAAATCATGGTTTAAATTGGATAAATGGGGGAAACCCTCCAAGGAAACATTCTGGATTTTATCTCAACAGGGCTAAATGACAACTTGAGCAACTGACGTATTGAAATTGATGTATGACAAGAACAGGGACAGATGTTTTTCGAGGAGCTACCTTGGGAGAACCCTATTCCAGATATCTCCACAGAATCAAAATGGCGGCCGCAACCAGGTGATCAAAACAATACCTCTGTTTATAGCTATTTATTTATTTGATTTTTATACATTTTTAAGTAACTCCAGATGGGAACATACCCGATAGTCCTCCCTCCTCTTAATTTCCATAGAACAACAACCCTGTGAGGTGGGATGGGCTGACAGAGAGGGACTGGCCCATTCACCCAACTGGCTTTCTGCCTAAGGTGGGACTAGAACTCACAGTCACCTAGTGATTGGCTCAAAGTCACTCAGCTGGCTTTCAGGCTTAAGGTGGGACTAGAACTTACAGTCTCCTGGTGATTGACCCAAAGTCACCCAGCCAGTTTTTGTTCCTAAGGCGGGACTAGAACTCACAGTCTCCTGGTGATTGACCCAAAGTCACCCAGCCAGTTTTTGTTCCTAATGCGGGACTAGAACTCACAGTTTCCTGGTTATTGACCTAAAGTCACTTAGCCAGCTTTCATGGCGAAGGTAGAACCAGAACTCACCATCTCCAGGTTTCTGGGCCAGTACCTTAACCACTATACCAAACTGGCTCTCAACAGGCAATATGTATTTTCAAAGATGGCTACCATTTTGACTTTTTTGCCCACCCTCCCCAGAGGCTTCTGTTTTTATTCCTGTACGTGATGCTTAGACTTTCATTCCTTGTCAAGCATTCTGAAGAAGCCCCCTCCCCCCTTTGCCTTTGGCAGGATGAACGGAAAAAAGGACTTTTTGAGGAAAAACAAACTAATCTCCTTAAGACATAATTGTAGTAACTGTTCATCAGGCCTCCTGCGAAATGAAAATCCTGCCCAACCTATTACACCCCACCAAAGAGGTTTGGATAAAATAAAACCTGTTAAGAAAACAAGGGATTTTTCTTGGAATAGCCAGAGGAAGGAAGATTAAAGGAACCCTCCAAAAAAAAAAAAAATTGCCAGCAATGAAATACCATTTACAGTAACCACCATCACAGGGACTTCAATCAAAGATGATTTAAGCCCAGTTAAATATAAGGCTCTAATTACTACTCAACGGTAGTTGATTCAGATAAAGAGCTCCCTGCTAGATTGCTTGTGTGGCTAAAGAAAGAGACTTTTTGAAGAAGCAAGGCAGCAAGTGGGTTTGCTTCTAAAATGTTATATCTGCCCCAAAGAAAAGAAAAAAAATAAACCCCAGATGGGAAGGAAAATCAACTGGAAAGACAGGTAGTCCTTGACTTACAATTTCCATTGCTAAGTATTTGAAGGAACATTTTTTTTCTCAGTTACACACACCTGGCCCACAAAAGCAGAGAGGCAGATGTTGTTATGGGTCCCCTCTATTAAGGAGGCCCATCTGATGGTATCAAGAAGAAGGGTCTTCTCCATGATGGCTCCCTCTCTTTTACTTGAAGGAACATTTTTTTCTCAGTTACATCCAGCTGACCCACAAGAGCAGAGAGGCAGGAGATGTTATGGGTCCCCTCTCTTAAGGAGGCCCATCTGATGGTTACCAGCATCAAATTCCTGGGTGTGCAGCTAACGAGTAGGCTGGCTTGGTCGCTCAACAGTGAGACACTGATGAAGCGGGCATAGCAGCGCCTGCATTTTCTGCGTCGCATGAGAAAAGCACATCTTCTTTCCCCTGTCCTGACCACTTTCTACAGGGGGACAATCGAGAGCATCCTGTCATACAGCATCACAGTCTGGTTTGGAAGCATCACTGCTTTAGACAGGAAGGCGGTGCAGAGAGTGGTGAGGACGGCCAAAAAGATCATTGGCAGTTCCCTCCATTCCATCCAGGACATAGCACAGAAGCGCTGCTTGAGCAGGGTCCGTAAGATTATCTGGGACACTACACATCCTCTTCACGACCTGTTTTCCTTGTTACCTTCTGGGAGGAGGGGGCTTCGTGGTATGCGCAGCAGAACATCCAGATTCAGCCATAGTTTCATTCCATACAGCATTAACCTTGTGAACTCTCAAGCTTCCTCCTTCCGTTATATATTCAAGATGGACAGTATTTAATATTTATTTGTTATGTATATGTAGGGGTGTGGGTCTATACATATGTTGTTCATAGTATGTTTAGGTGTGTGTCATGTAAGTGTTTCACTTTGAGAGCGGGCAACTAAATTTCATTTTTGATGTGTGCCGTTGTGCCCACAGTAAAAAAAAAATGACAATAAAGGTTATCTTCCCTTCCCTTCCCTTCCCTTCCCTTCCCTTCCCTTCCCTTCCCTTATCTTATCTTATCTTATCTTATCTTATCTTATCTTATCTTATCTTATCTTATCTTATCTTATCTTATCTTATCTTATCTTATCTTATCTTATCTTATCTTATCTTATCATCTTATCTTATCTTATCTTATCTTATCTTATCTTATCTAGAAGAAGGGCCTTCTCCATGGTGGCTCCCTCCCTGTTATTTGAAGGATCATTTTTTTCTCAGTTACATCCACCTGACCCACAAGAGCAGAGAGGCAGGAGATGCTATGGGTCCCCTCTCCTAAGGATGTCCATCTGGTGGGATCAAGAAGAAGGGCCTTCTCCATAGTGGCTCCCTCCCTGTGGAACATCATCCCTATGGAGGTAAGACTGGCCCCCACTTTGACACTTTTTGGAAAGACACTGAAGACACGGTTTAGCCAATGGGGCCTGGGGTACCCAAGTGATATGGAGCCCACCAAACAGGTTTCTTGATTATTGTCACCAGGAAGGTGAAGGTTCATGGGCTTTTGGGTTGGGATTTTATTTATGTAAACCATCTAGAGTCAACCTGAGGGAATTAGATGACCAAATAAATGGTCTAAATAATAAAATAAAATAAAATAAAATAAAATAAAATAAAATAAAATAAAATAAAATAAAATAAAATAAAATAAAATAAAATAAAATAAAATAATAAAATAAAATAAAATAAAATAAAATAAAATAAAATAAAATAAAAAAATAAAATAAAATAAAATAAAATAAAATAAAATTAAATTAAAATAAAATAAAATAAAATAAAATAAAATAAAATAAAATAAAATAAAATAAAATAAAATAAAATAAATAAATAAATAAAATAAAATAAAATAAAATAAAATAAAATAAAATAATAAAAAAAATAATAAAAAAAATAAAAAATAAAATAAAATAAAATAAAATAAAATAATAAATAAAATAAATAAAATAAATAAAATAAATAAAATAAATAAAATAAATAAAATAAATAAAATAAATAAAATAAATAAAATAAATAAAATGAAATGAAATGAAATGAAATGATAAAATAAAATAAAATAAAATAAAATAAAATAAAATAAAATAAAATAAAATAAAATAAAATAAAATAAAATAAATAAAATAAAATAAAATAAAATAAAATAAAATAAATAAAATAAAATAAAATAAAATAAAAAAATAAAATAAAATAAAATAAAATAAAATAAAATAAAATAAAATAAAATAAAATAAAATAAAATAAAATAAAAAATAGATAGATAAATTCATCTCCTACTCCTTGATTAGAGAGTGCAGGAGAAAGGTTAAAAAAAAAAGGGAAACCTTGTAGAATTTGGAAGAAAGAAGTTAAATAAATGTGGCCACAGGAGAACAGTTCCAGATTATGGTCCACTGAAATAGTTTTATGTTGACCAAATAATTAAGCAAATGTTTTAACATGGAGCTATTTAATTTATTTTGCATCCAATGTAAGATGCGATGCCAGTGTTGGTTAATTGGATACCCATAAGGCACTCATGAACTTGTGGGCCTTTAAATCCAACACTTTAAAATCAGAGCTAAGTTAATCGAAGATAACCCTAGTAAGACCACACCTGGAATACTGAAACCAATTTTGGTCACCATACTACAAAAAAGATGTTGAGACCTTGGAAAAAGTTCAGAGAAGAGCAACTAAGATGATCCAAGGCCTGGAGACTAAAACATATGAAGAACGGCTGCAGGACTTGGGTTTGGCCAGTCTAGAGAAAAGAAGGACTAGGGGAGACATGACAGCAGTGTTCCAATATTTGAGGGGCTGCCACAAAGAAGAGGGGGTCACATTATTCTCCAAAGCACCAGAGGGCAGGACGAGAAACAATGGTTGGAAACTGATTAAAGAGAGAAGCAACCTGGAATTAAGGAGAAAGTTCCTGACAGTGAGGACAATAAACCAGTGGAACAGCTTGCTACCAGAAGTCGTGGGCGCTCCATCATTGGAGGTTTTTAAGAAGAGACTGGACAGTCACTTGTCTGAGATGGTATAGGTTCTCCTGCTTGAGTGGGGGGCTGGACTAGAAGATCTCCAAGGTCCCTTCCAGATCTATTCTATTCTAACTCAGGACAAAAATGCTGAAGCAATGCAAGAAAATATCAAAATTGTTTCCAAATTGTTTTAATCTCATGCACCACCGCTTCACAGGAGTCCTTTAAGAGACAATTTACTTTTTTTGACCGTTGACTAAAATCTAATCACCCTGCTAGCAAACGAAGTGCAAATCGCTGTCACAAGGACTTCCAGCCTACAACAGGTGGGATTAATATTCAGTGTCATAAACTAAACTGTATCTAAATTGATGGATATCTCAGTTAAATTTTATGCTGTTCCAGTTAGAGCTTACATCACATTTCAGATTTCTTTCTTCTTTTTTTGAACTTGGAAGAGTTCATTCCTTGAATGAATCTAGTGTAGACTTTGGGAGAGCCAGGTTAGAAACCAGGAGACTCTGAGTTCTAATCCTGCATTAGCCAGCTGGGTGACCCTGGGCCAGTCACCATCTCTCAGCCCTCAGAAGAAGGCAAGGACAAAGCGGAAATGTTATAAAAAAAATTGCGTGGGCTAGTCAAGGCAGTGACTAGGAGTCAGCACTGACTCAAAGGCCCACCCATACTCACACACAGACACACAAACACACACAAACACACAGAGGAAATGACTTCCAAATGTTGCAGCATCTCTATTGGCCAAGTGATCCAAATTCAGACTCTTGGCAACTGACTCGTATTTATGACGGTCGCAGGGGTCATGTGATCCCCTTTTGCGACCTTTTGACAAGCAAAGTCAACGGGGGAAGACAGATTCACTTAACAACCGTGTTGCTAACTTAACATCTGCAGTGATTCGCTTAACGACTGCGGCGAGAAAGGTCCTAAAATGGGGCAAAACTCACACAACAGGTGTGTCGCGTAGCAACAGAAATTTTGGGCTCAGTTCTGTCCATAAGGACTACCTGTATAAACAGGAGTGCCTTCCTTTAATGGATGGGGGCCATCTCTCACTTTTCTTTGAAGAGAGTCCCAACATGCACACGCCGTCTAATAAACCCAGCTAATAAGCCTTGATTATTTGCTTAGATTCCAGAGTGGTTCCTTGATTTGGCTGCTGTTTATTGTGAACTTGTTGGTCTGAGTTACTAGTTCCTTGACTGAAGTGTTGAAAGAAAAAAATCTTCATCAGGGTCCAGTCCGAGCCGGGAATAAACAAAATGGAGACTGCTTTAGAAAGAAGGTTGTGGTTTATTAAAGAGCAGAGCCAGACAGAAATGTGGCTCTGGGAAAGCTGACCACATGTCGCTGGGAGTGGAGGGTTTTTATACCTTCTGGGGCTTTTGAAGTTGTTTCCTGTTCCTGTTTGAGGCTTTGTATTTCCTGTGTCATGTACTTTGACCTGAGTCTGAGTGTGCCCTTTTGGTATTGGTGGGTTAATCCTATCATGTCTCCTGTCCTTAGAGTTTGGGTGGGGGTATGTAGATTTTAGGGGTCTCTGTCTTCCTAATCTCTTCAGTTTCTAGCTGGAAGACTCCAAACTTTCTTAAAAGGGTTATTGAATTTGCATTTCTAAAAGCTGGCCTCTGCTGAGTTTTCTGGCTGGGGGCTAGGAGAGGTTTCTGCCTTTTTAATATTCAATTAAAACTATTTCTTTCTCTGGATTCTTCCCACAGAAGTAATAGGCTAATAGTAAACGGACTAATCATGGAACCACTAAGAACGCTCCCACCACGACCAAAAGGGGAAGTCACTATAAACAGAGAGTAAACCCGACTTCCTTCTAGCACTGATGATGTTCCCTAGTTGGGTAATAAAACATCTGCAAGAAAACAACCAAGCTCAGAGAGTATTAACGACTCCATAGTTGTCCTCCTCCTCCACCTCCTCCTCCTCCTCCTCCTCCTCCTCACGAATCCCACTCCCTTCTAGCACTGATGATGTTCCCTAGTTGGGTAATGAAACATCTGCAAGAAAACAACCAAGCTTAGAGAGCATTAAGGACTCTATAGTTGTCCTCCTCCTCCTCCTCCTCCTCTTCTTCCTCTTCTTCCTCTCTTCCTATTCCTCTGCCCCCATCCTCTCCTTCTTCCTCTTTCTTACGCGTCCTCTTCCTCCTCCTCCTCCTCCTTTCTTCTAGCACTGATGATGTTCCCTAGTCGGGTAATAAAACGTCTGCAAGAAAAAAAAAACCCAAGCTCAGAGAGCACCAAAGATCCCAAAACCTTCCTCCTCCCCCTCCTCCTCCTCCTCCCCTTCCTCCTCCTCTTCGCCAATCCTCCTCCCTTCCAGCCCTGATGATGTTACTTAGTTGGGTCACGAAACGTCGGCAAGAAACCTACCGGGCTCAGAGAGCACTGAGGACCCCCCTCCCCCGTTCCATCCGGAGCTTCAGACGCTCTCTTCTATCGATAAATAAAAATAAACAAACAAACAATTGAGACGGTGCGAGACCACGGAGGGCCCAGCCGATCCTAAAATAAAACCAAAGGAAAAGCCTTGAAGCATTTTTTTATTATTATTGTTGTTTCACTGAGCATTTGCGACTACCGAGAACAGAGACCGGGCAATTTCCATCACGCTCGCTTTGTATCCTCCGAGTTGGTTGCCTTAGCAGAAGACGGGGATGTTATTATTAGCTAGCTGCCAAGGGAGTGGCAGCATCTGGTAGGAGAGCTCTACCTTTTTAAGATACAGATGCAAGGAGAGGGAGCAGTCAAAGCACCCAAATGTCACTTACTTCTAAAACGCTCGGCTCTCTCCGCCGCCTTTGTAGAATCTGCAAATTATTAGATGCGATGCCTCCACAGACATATGCTCAGGCATCTGCTGTTCCTCTCCGGAGCTGTCAGAGTGGCAAAGTCATTTAAGCCCAGAGCCTGTTTTTATTTCTTCTGTTCCTTCTTCTGCAGCCCTGCACTATAACTACATCTGAGTTGGGGAGAGGTGGATGTTTGATCAGAAGATGAATCAATCCAGCTGTGCTTAACCAGCCACCTATTCTATTCAGAAGAGAGCTGGAAGGGACCTTGGAGGGAATAATAATAATAATAATAATAATAATAATAATAATAATAATAATAATAATAATAATAATAATAATAATAATAATAATAATAATAATAATAATAATAATAATAATAATAATAATAACAACAACAACAACAACAACAACAACAACAACAACAACAACAACAACAAAGTTGGAAGGGACCTTGGAGGTCATCTAGTCCAACCCCCTCTCTCAGGCAAGAAACCCTACACCATTTCAGACAAATGGCTGTCCAGTCTCTTCTTAAAAACTTCCAGTGTTGGAGCATTCAAAGCTTCTGGAGGCAGGTTGTTCCACTGGTTAATTGTTCTAACTGTCAGGAAGTTTCTCCTTAGTTCTAGGTTGCTTCTCTCCTTGATTAGTTTCCCTCCGTTGCTTCTTGTCCTGCCTTCCGGCGCTTTGGGGAATAACTTGACTCCCTCTTCTTTGGGGCAGCCCCTGAGATACTGGAATGCTGCTATCATGTCCCTCCTCGTCCTTCTCTTCATTAAACTAGACATTCACAAATCCAGCAACGGTTCCTTATATATTTTAGCCTCCAATCCCCTAATCATCTTTGTTGCTCTTTGTACACTTTCCAGAGTCTCAACAGCTTTTTTACATCGTGGTGACCAAAACTGGATGCAGTAAGTGTGGCCTTACCAAGGCATTGTAAAGTGGTCTTCTAGTCCTATCAGAGGGGGGGGAGGGTCAGCTTATTTTCCAAAGCACCAGAAGCACCAATCTAAATCCTCCCATTCCCCCACCAATCTAATCAGAGCTGAAGAAGCTTCTTGGATGAGAAGCGAAACGTCTTGAAAGAAAAACAAGACAATCCAGTTGTCTCTCGGAAAAGCACCTTTGGGACAACCAGGACCTGGAATGACTCCATAGACAAAGAGGCAGGACAAGAAACAGTGGATGGAAACTAACCAAGGAGAGAAGCAACCTGGAATTAAGGAGAAACTTCCTCACAGTGAGGACAATTAATCCGTGGAACAGCTTGACACGAGAAGCTGTGGGTGCTCCAACAACTGGAAGTTTTAAATCAGAGACTGGACAGCCATTGGTCTGAAATGGTAAAGGGTTTCCTGCTTGAGCGGGGGGGGGGGTTGGACTAGAAGACCTCCAAGGTCCCTTCCAGCTCTCTTATGATTGATTGAACCCCCTGCTCAAGCAGGAGACCCTATGCCATACG
>JALGBA010002927.1:0-29194 GCA_023970755.1 Azemiops feae | reverse complement strand
GTAGAGACTACAGATAAGGACTATAAGAACCATTTAAGATAATTTTAAAAGATATATTGTGTTGAATATAGTGTTAAATGGCTTGGTTGAAGGCGGGTGTGGGGGAAAAGTCTTAGTGTCAACGCTGCTAATATAGGATATTATTGCTTTGACAAGATATGCAGAACTGTCTGGTATTTTTAGAGTTAATTCAGATGACAATAGAAAGGGAGGAGATTTATAAGGAAAGCGCAGGATAAGGAACGGAAGTGAATCTTTGCCCTTCAGGCTAATTGGAAGATGTGACTTATGACTGCAAAATAGGGGAGGGGTTTAGCCAGAAAAGTCAGACGCAAGTAAGAGAAATTCAGATTTTGGCATCCATTCAATATGTGCCGACATTGTATTCATGATTAAAGACTTTTCAGAATAAACAATGCCTGGAAGTTCTCTGAAGTGCTCCATTAGTCAGAACCTTGACATCATGCCAAAATCTAACAACTTTTCAAACCATTTAGGGGTCCCGGGCCCCAGTCGCTGTTCCTAAACAAAAGGGATAAGCTGACGAAGATTCGGGGAAGATCTCATTATGAAAGAAGAAAGATTGCCTGAAGCCAACACCCCGGCAGCTGCAGCTTCCCCGGGGGGTGGGGGGGAGCGACAGCCAGCAAGCCGGGGGAGGAGGAACTCTGGCAGATCTCCCAGTTGGGAGCAAGGCCAAAGCAATTAGGAGAGCTGATTTGGTCGTCAGACTGGGAGAAGCCGAGCAGAGATTCCATAATCTTCAAAACAGTTTTGCTACTTTCAAAGACTTCAAAAGCAGAATGGCCGACAGATAATGGATCGCCTGCCACTCAAGCGTTGGGTGAGTCACTGGAAAGATTTCAAAACCCAGAGGTGAGAAGCAAAACTCCATTCCTGCAGAGAGAAGCCTACAGCCCCTCCACTGTACATCAGAAAGCCTTCAACACCCTGTCTTCCCCTGTCAGGGACTCCAGCCCTGAAGAGAGAGGGAATTCCAGTCTGAGGCCTCTGCAACAATGGAGAGTGCGGCATCCCCAGCAGGAAGAGGGTAGCCAGCCTCTGAGCTTACCACAGCTAATAGAGGCCTTGCAACAGCTTGGGGTGATGCAGGAGCCAGGAGATCAGCAGCTGGTGGGAGAACGACCACAGCAAGGAGATTGGCCCCAGCCCCTGAACGTGCAACCCCTGGGCATAAATCAGCAGCCAGGATGGGGCCAGCAGCAACAGCCACAGTGGGGGCCCCAACAGCCTATAAATCCTCTGAGCTTGCCACAGCTAATAGAGGCCTTGCAACAGCTTGGGGTGGTGCAGGAGCCAGGAGATCAGCAGCCAGGATGGGGTCAACAGCAACAGCCACAGTGGGGGCCCCAACAGCCTATAATTGCACCATCTTTCAGAGCAATGTTCGATGGGGACCCAGAGAAACTGATTTTTTTTCCTCAACCAAGTACGCTCTCACTTGAATTGCTGGGCCTATCTCTACCCGGACCCAGGGGCCATGGTCGATGTGATTGCGTCCAGCCTAGAGGGAGAAGCATCCGAATGGCTGAACAATTTATACAATGAGCAAGCCCCGGAATTGGAGGACCCCCACCTCTTCCTCCTAGGGCTGAGAGAAAGATTTGAGGACCCATCTCTTGGCCTCAAGGCAAGAGAACAAATCCACAAAATAAAACAAGCCAGCAGGCCTGCCCTGGAGTACGTGCGAGAGTTCCGCAAGATAGCAGGTCGAATAGAGGGGTGGCCAGAGCAATCCCTAATCCATCACTTCATTGAGGGATTAGACGATCACCTCTCTCAGGCCTGCTTCTATTGAGCAGTACCTGAACAACTGCAAGAATGGTACCAGTCAGCGGTGAAGCTAGACGTTCAGCTCGCCCGATATAAGAAGCCTCCACCATCTGAATCCGAAGAGCAGCCAGAGCAACCTGAACAGCAATCACCCCCATGAAACCCTCCAACTACTATGATGACTGAGAGACCCAAGCCACCTGCAGGCCCGTCAATTAAGTGTTTCCGGTGCGGACAGGAGGGACATCAAGCAGCAAACTGTCCAGTTCCCTACCCCCGACTACAGAGCAGACCGGAACCAACAGTGAGAAGGAAACCTGCCCAGCGGCTAACGAGAGAAAAATCCAACCGGGTCACACAAGAACCTGCTGCCCAGATCACACCTCCCACGCAGGAGGACGCCGGGACTCTGAGTGAACCCGCCCCTACTCTACCCTCCTTTGACAGTGACGACGAAGGAGAGAACGGCCCGATGGTGAGTCGACAAGTCCCGTCTTTTTCACTGCCCGCCAAGCTTACAATCCCTAAGTCGGGGGCACAAATAGACTTAAACGTGCTAATCGATTCTGGATGCACCCAATGCATTATTAGCCTACCATTTGCCATGAAAATGGGCATACGGGCAAAACAGCTCTCCAAACCTGTGAGGTTCGAGCAAGCTGATGGCTCCCTGATGGGAGGGACTTTAGTCACACAATTAACTGAGCCCTTACGCCTAGAAATAGGTGCGCACTGGGAGTTTATCCGCTTCCTTGTGGCCCCCAAAATGACTGAGGCTGTGATCCTAGGATTAGCCTGGTTGGACAAATGGAAGCCATTTATCTGGTGGGAGAAAGGGATGAGAACTGTGAGACTACCTATAGGGCCTAAGCCTCCCACTGATTCAACTCACGTTGCGGGACACTTTAGGCCACCTAATGAGCGAGCGCACATGGCTGCCTCACCGCCACCAGGCGAACCACTCATCCCCAACGAATACCGGGACCTAGCGGAGGCATTTAGTGAAAAAGAATGCGATGCCCTGCCCCCTCACAGACGCAATGACTGCTCTATCGAACTGGTGCAAGGAGCCAAACTCCCACGACCAAGAATGTACGCTATGCCCCCCCTCGAAATGGAGGAGATGCAGCGATACGTGAACAAAAACCTAGCGAGGGGGTTCATTGAATGGGCCAAATCTACCGTGGGAGCCCCTGTGTTGTTCAAAGAAAAAAAAGATGGGTCTCTTCGTCTCTGCGTAGACTATAAGGGTCTCAACGCTGTGAGTGTGGAAAACAAATACCCCCTCCCCCTCCTAAAGGACTTATTAACTCATCTGGCTAAGGGGAGTGTCTTCACTAAATTAGACCTAAGAGAGGCATATTACCGAGTGAGAATAAAGGAGGGAGACGAGTAGAAAACTGCCTTCAACTGCCCCATGGGGAGCTATCAATTCAAGGTCATGCCATTTGAACTACAGGGGGCTCCAGCCGTATTCATGCAGTTGATTAATGAGGTCCTACATGATCACTTGTACAAAGGGGTTCTGGTGTACCTTGACGATATCCTGATATACAGCACGAATATGACTGACCACATAAAGCTGGTGAGAGAAGTGTTAAGGAAACTATTGAATGCCAAGCTTTATGCCAAATTGTCAAAATGTGAATTTCACCAGACCCGATTAGATTATCTCGGCTACAGAATTTCCAACGAGGGCATTGAGATGGATCCAGCCAAGGTGAAAACTATAATCGAGTGGCAGCCCCCAAAGACTCACAAACAGCTCCAGAGCTTTCTAGGTTTTGCCAACTTCTATCGTCAATTCATCCCCTCAATTGCCCTACCCCTTACAGAACTACTCAAAACAGGGAAAGGAGGAGGGAAGCCGCGACCGGGCCAACCACTGGCATGGACAATGGGCTGTCAAACCGCTTTTGAGAATTTAAAGAGACTCTTTGCTGCTGAACTGGTCCTAAAGCACCCCTGCCCAGGGGAGCCCTTTGTAATTCAAGCCGACGCCAGCGATGTGGCAGTTGGAGCTGTATTACTGCAAAAGAACAAGAGTGGAGTCCTGCAACCCTGCGCCTACACCTCTAAAAAATTTACTGAAAGCGAACGGAGATGGGCAATATGGGAGAAGGAGGCCTTCGCAATTAGATGGGGGCTGTTAAACTGGCGACACTATGTAGAAGGGAGCAAGGTGCCATTTGAAGTATGGACAGATCACAATAACCTAGAGGCACTGAAAACTCCCTGAAAATTGTCCCCAAAGCAAGTATGGTGGGCACAGTACTTTAACCGTTTCAACTTCACTCTAAAGTACATACCAGGAAGAAAAAACTTCCCAGCTGATGCGCTATCGAGATTGCCCCAGTACAAAAGCGAACGCGAAGAGGTTAATGAGGCAATTATCTCCAATCCACAAACTGCCGCTCAGCTCACACCTCGCAGGGTCCCAAATCCTGATGACCTTGGGGTAAAGAAAATAAAACGAGAGCTCCTCACCGATCAATGGTGCAAAGATAATCAAACCTCCTTGACATGCAGGGATGGTCTGGCTTACAAGGGGGGGGGGACTATATTTGCCTGAAGCCCTCCGTCTTAATGCTCTCAAACACAGCCATGATGTAAAACAGGCTGGACACTTTGGATATCTAAAATCTCTACATCTCACCCGCCGGCAATTTTGGTGGCCGGGGCTGAAACGGGATGTGGAAAACTATGTAAAGAGTTGTACCGTATGTGCCACAATGAAAAGAATACCGGGGAAAACCCCTGGGTTACTGCAGCTGATGGCAGACCCTTCTCAACCGTGGGAAGAAATAGCTATGGACTTTATCGTAGACCTACCTGAAAGTAGAGGAAATACTGTCAACTGGACTTTGATAGACCTGTTTTCGAAGAAGGCTCATTTCATCGCCTGCAAAGGACTCCCATCAGCCCAACGACTGACTAAATTGTTCCTGAAACATATCTACCGGCTGCATGGCACCCCTAAGCGCATAATTTCAGACAGAGGGGTGCAGTTCACAGCAAGGTTTTGGAGGAGTTTTCTTAAATTAATTGGATCGTCTCAAGGCTTATCATCTGCTTTTCATCCGGCCACCAATGGGGCTGCAGAATCCGCTAACAAAATGGTGGAGCAATATCTCAGATGCTACGTTTCCTACCAACAGACAAACTGGACTGACCTCCTCCCTTTTGCAGAGGTGGCGTACAATAATTCTGTGCACAGCAGCACCGGCTACACACCTTTCAGGGTAGCCACAGGAAAAGAGTTCGGTCCAATACCTGAATACCCTCAGGTGCCAACCGCTTCCCAGACACTGGACCAATGGGTGAGGGGATGGGAAGAAGTTTGGAGAAATACGAAAACTGCTTTAAAAAAGACTTTTGAAACCTATAAAAAGCAGGCTGATAAAAAGAGGGCTCC
The DNA here is from genome assembly GCA_023970755.1 of Azemiops feae. Lineage (NCBI taxonomy): Eukaryota > Metazoa > Chordata > Lepidosauria > Squamata > Viperidae > Azemiops > Azemiops feae. Next base: position 23,985 of record JALGBA010002927.1, on the reverse strand, counting down.
CCAAAGAACATTCCAAGTTGGGGAAAAGGTTTATCTGTCGACTAAGTATTTACGCCTCAAACTACCCAGTAAAAAGTTAGGACCGAAATTCTTGGGGCCTTTTCCTATCGTAAAGATCATTAATCCGGTCACCGTAAAACTGAAACTCCCTAAACTTTTAGGTAGAATTTTCCATTGCAGCTTGTTGAAACCTCATCGGGGCTCCACTTTAAGACCTCCCCCTAAGAAGGCACCCGGGCCCCTCGTAGTTGCGGGACAGACCCACTATGAAGTGAAACATATTCTTGACTCTAGAATGTTCAAAGGGAAATTGCAGTACCTAGTACAATGGAAGGGATACCCGTTGTCTGAAGCCACCTGGGTGAAATCCAGTGATGTGAAAGCTGACAGGCTCGTCAAAAGGTTTCATGCGAAACACCCCAACAAACTGAAAACTAGTCATTAACATATGCTTTTGTTTACATTACAGGATCTGTCCTTTTTGTTTCATGCGAGACTTCCGGATCCGGTTGCAGCGCCAGCGGACGTGCAAAGAACTTGTTCCCTTTGCCGTCCGGTTTCCCCCCGTCGGTAGATCCTGGACAGGGTCGAAAGTCGCCCTGGAGGGGCAACCACCGTAGAGGAGGGCACTCGTCAATCGCGGAGGGAGCGGCAGCTCCCTCTGCGGTCCGAGAAATCACCTTTGGGCCGACGGGGAAAAGATCGGCCAGTAACATGGCCGATCACTTAGCTGCTCCAGCCAAAAGTCACAGCAACATCTAAGCAAAAAGAACCACCGTGGAAGATCCAGGTCAGACCTTTCCTTCCCTCTTGTTAAGCTATCTACTTCCCTGTTAACAGCTTTAAGGACTATTTCCCTATTTTGAGAAAGCAGCGTTTGGACACTGGGGAAAACGGGCTTTGGAAAAATAATTATTTTTTTTTTGTTTTGTTTTGTTTATATAAGCTGTTGGAATTCGGGTATCCTGAAAAAAATCCTTACTGTGACTCTCTCGCTTGGCTTGTTTATCTTCAGTTTAGGTGAAAACCTTTAGGGAGGGGGGTGGAATGCTTTTTTTCTCCCCCCCCCTCCTGAACAGTATTGCCTACTTTAAAAAAAAAAACCTTCCGTTTTCTGGGCGGACTCATGTGGATTGTTTTGGTTACAATGCAACCTTGAACTTGGCGTGAAGCCCAGAAACTTTGACTGATACAATGTAACTATCTTCAGCTGAACTCCCACTCCCTGATTTTGGCGTGATGCCCAGACTGGACTATAATATAATAACTGACTGCTACTGATTGGGACTCTTGCTGCTTTTTTTATTTCTGTGCTGGACTTGACTATTTGCTTTTTTTTTATTTCTGTTTGGAAATATATTTCTGTTTGGATTCTATATTTTATAACGCTGCAATCTATTTTTTAAGCTGAACTTTCACTAAAAAAAAAAAAGAGAGAGAGGATGGAATCCTACTCACAGATTAATTATGGACTTATATTAGAATTTTTTTTGGAAATGAGAGTGGAACTTAAAGAACATATTAGAACGCTTAGGGAAAAGGAGGTATCAGAATTAAAAACTGAAGCTCAAACTTTGACTGACTATGACACAGAATCAGATCTACAATTTAACGAGATGGATGAAATATATTCACAATCTATTGATGAGGAAGAGGATACATCCCACATGCAAATGATGGAGATTTCTGATGACCAAAAGCAGAATTCAACTAAAACATTTACAATTTTAAAAGCAACAGGAATGGACTTCCAAACACGAGGCACAAAAAACGCTGACAATATGATAGTGCAGACAACACTGGATAAAAGAGAAGAAGACTATGATTGGACTCAATGGTGGGAAAAGGCTTATAGCCAATCACTAAGATGGGAGGAATTAGAGGCCCTGCTGTGGAAACCTACCTGGCACAAAAAGAAAGCTAGAATTAGATTTAAAAATGAGAGCTAAAACTTCATTTGATGGGTAAAAAGGGCTTTTGGACTTTGATCGAGCTAATACTTTTGAGATTTTTAAGGTTATTCTGGTCTGAGTCAACATTAGATCTAAATTATGGATTTGATTATGGTTTGGAATGGCAATAGGGAAAATTGGAAAATCTAAAACTAAAGGAGTTAGATTGAGATTGGTGAAATATTACTGATATTTTTACTCACAAGAATTGAATGGTAATTAGCAATGTATTAAGTGGACTAAATTGAAACAATTGAGGAATTTTTAGGGATTTGGATTGATCTATAAAAATATTGGATAGAGTATATGAAATAGAATATAGTTGAGAAACATTAAAATATAATAGTTATAGAAATAATTATTGTTTTATTATTTTAGGCTAAAATGTAATGGTTTTAAAATATATAAACTTATGTTTACTTACAAAATATGTATGTGAAATAGAATAGAATAAGAGATATAATCTGATTGAGAAGTATAAATTGAAATTGGAATAATAGGTATATATGAGAAACAATTTATATTTTAGGAATGCTCGAATTGTATACTATATGTTTATGTAAGACCAAATTGAAATAGGTTAATTGAAAGTTGGTTAACCCTGAAAACGGGTGAAAATATGATTGATAGCTTTTGTTTTTTGTTTTTGTGTGTTTTGTTTTTTCTTTTCTCTTTTTTCTTTTCTTTATTGATAAAATAGAGAGGGAACCTTTAAAGAAGTAGTTTAAATTGTATATGTATGACTGTATCTTTTGCTTTGTTCTATGGAGTGCCCTATCTCCACGATGTGTTATAAGCACTTGGCTGTAAAACAAACAAAAAAATTAATAAAACTTGTTATTTAAAAAAAAAAAAAGGTTTCATGCGAAACACCCCAACAAACCGAAAACTAGTCATTAACATATGCTTTTGTTTACATTACAGGATCTGTCCTTTTTGTAAGGGGGGCCGGATGTCAACGCTGCTAATATAGGATATTATTGCTTTGACAAGATATGCAGGACTGTCTGGTATTTTTAGAGTTAATTCAGATGACAATAGAAAGGGAGGAGATTTATAAGGAAAGCGCGGGATAAGGAATGGAAGTGAATCTTTGCCCTTCTGGCTAATTGGAAGATGTGACTTATGACTGCAAAATAGGGGAGGGGTTTAGCCAGAAAAGTCAGACGCAAGTAAGAGAAATTCAGATTTTGGCATCCATTCAATATGTGCCGACATTGTATTCATGATTAAAGACTTTTCAGAATAAACAATGCCTGGAAGTTCTCTGAAGTGCTCCATTAGTCAGAACCTTGACACTTAGAGTTTGAAAAAGGAGTTTGGGGGGTAGAAATAAAATGGGTGTTCCGAATTTAAGTAAAACTGGTAATAAAGCACCTTCAGCCCCATCCTCCGCCTCAGCAAGCCCGGTGTATCAGAGATCTATTGAAGCAATGCTCCAACAAGAAAAAGCTAGTAATTTCCAGAAGGAGATGCAAGCGACACTACAAGTGATTCAAGAAGCAATTTCCTCTCACAAGGATGATACAAGGAAAAATCATGAGGAGACAAAAGACAACCTTGATAAAATGAACCAAAAAAATTAACAACATAGATTCTCAACTGGAAAACTTTAAACAGATGGTCACAAAAAATGAACAAAGAATTCAAAAAGTAGAAGATAAGTCACTAGAGATCAACCAAAAGTTGGCAGAACTGAAAGATGAGAACCAAAAGCTGATGCAGATCAACAGAGAATTGGAAGATTCAATCGCAGTTATGGAAATGGAAAAGGCGTCTTATTTCCTAAGATTCCAAAACATAATAGAGGATAAAGAAGAGGATCTTGCGGATCTGATAATGGAGCTATTGGCTGAAGCACTGGAAATCAGGAAACAAGAAATGGAAGGAGAGTTAGATCAAATATTTCGAGTCAACGCAATCTACGCGAGAAGAAATAAAGTCCCTAGAGAAGTACATGTTAGATTTGTCAAAAGATCTATAAGGGATGAGATTTTGAGAAGAGTGAGAGATGACCCTCTGTGATATAAAGAAAAAGAAATTGTAGTCCTGAAGCAGATTCCCAGGAGAATAAGAGATGTACGAAGAGAATATCAATTCCTGACTAGAAAAATAACTGAAAAAGGAGTGAATTTCAGATGGTTGATTCCAGAAGGGATCCTAATTAACTGGGATGGGAAAAGATACAGATTGGACACGCCACTTAAGGCATTGGAGTTTTATGATAACCATAAAGCGTATATGGAAGGGGAGAGTGCAGAACCCCGTCCAGAGAGAGAAACAAAGAGACAGGAAGAAACGGTAATAGAAGGAGCAGCTAAGCCAGGGGTGTCAAACTGCCAGCCCACGGGCCGGATGCGTCATCTGGAAGCCACGCCCACCCCATTGCCGGCAATGGCAAAACTGTCCCGATACGTCTCGCGACGTCACGTGACGTCGCGAGTTTGACATGTCTGAGCTAAGCCAAGGGAAGAAGAAGAAACTGAAAATACAAAGACAGAAGAAGTGGTAAGAGCAAGAGAACAGAGACAGATAAGAACAACTAGAAGGTTAAGACCTATATATAATTGAAGGAGATGGAGAAGGAAAATGGGATTCTTTCAATGAATGTAAATGGACTGAACTCCCCTATAAAAAGGGGGGGGGGAAATTACATGACTACAAAGATTAAAAATGGATATAATCTGTCTCCAAGAAACACATATTAAGAGACAACACTACAAATTGTTGGAGCAACCGAAAATTGGGAAACTTCATTTCGCATTAGCTCAACAAAAAAAAAGAGGAATAGCTCTATATATTAAAGAAATAATGAATCCCAAACAAATCTATGCAGATGAAGAGGGAAGAATATTGATGGTGGAAATAATGATAAATCAAAAACAGATACTGATAGTAGCAATATATGCACCTAATAACAAGCAAGAAGAGTTCTACCAAAAACTGCATTAAAAAATAGTGGAATTGGAATACCAAAACATTTGTTTAATGGGAGATTTTAATGCAATAGTAGACAGAATACTGGACTATAAAAGTAGTAAAATAGGGAAAAAAGGGAAAAATATACTTCCTAAAACTTTTTTTAAAATAGCAGAAGAAATCTGTATCCAGGACATATGGAGAGAAAAGAACCCAAAAAACCCACAATATACTTTTTATTCAAACAGACACAAATCATGGTCCAGAATTGATATGATATGGATATCTCCTGAATTAAGCACGATTATACAAGAGATCAAGATAGAACCTAACATATGGGCAGATCACAACCCAATAAAGATGATTTGGAGAGGAACCGAGAAAAAATTAAGATGGTCTATGAATAAATCTGTATTAAAAGAGAAAGAATTTATACAAATAGCAACAAAGGAAATGGAATTCTTTTTCAAAATAAATAAAAAAGAAGAGACATCCCTTCAAAATGTGTGGGATACGGCTAAAGCATACTTTAGAGGGTTGGCTATAACCTACATGGCAAAAAAGAATAAAGAAAAAAAACAACAGTTAAATGTCATGGTTCCGACAGATGAAACTCTTCAAAGAACTTTGAGGCATTGTTTACCTTAAAGAATCTTTATTCGAGCAGCATAGCTTCGGCACGTACATAGTCGAAGCCAAAATCTGGATTCCCCTCCCCTTAGCACACAGTATCAAACATAATTCCCTCCTCTAATTAACAGTCATAAATCACATTCTCCAATTAGTTTGAAATGCAGGCTTTCCCTCCTGTTCTCCAACCCGCCATTTCTTATCATCTCTTATTTCAAAAGCCCTGAATTCACACACTATTACAATATTGTTATGTCTAACTAACTCCCATCACATTCCTCCCCCTCCCCCAGTATCATCTAATTCTAAGAGTAAAGTATGAGAAAGAAAAAGGCTGCATCTCCATATGTTGTCAAAGCAAGAACATCCAATGTTAGCAGCGTTGACAAAAAGGACAGATCCTGTAGTGTAAACAAAAGCATATGTTAGGGACTGTCTCTCGGTTTGTTAGGGTGTTTCTTATAGAACCTTTTGATGAGTCTGTCGGCCTTCACATCGCTAGATTTCACCCAAGTGGCTTCAGATAGCGAGTATCCCTTCCATTGTACTAGGTACTGCAATTTCCCTTTAAAAATTCTAGAATCAAGAATACGCTTTACTTCATAGTGAGTTTGACCCGCCACTACGAGGGGTCTGGGTGCCTTCTTAGGGGGAGGTCTTAAAGTGGATTCTCGCAAAGGTTTCAACAAGCTGCAATGGAAGACAGGGTGAATTCTCCCTAAAAGCCTACGGAGTTTTAATTCTACTGTGACTGGGTTGATGATTCTTACGATGGGGAAAGGCCCCAAGAATTTCGGTCCTAATTTCTTACTGGGTAATTTAAGGCGTAAATATTTGGTCGACAGATAGACCTTTTCCCCAACTTGGAATGTTCTTTGAGGGGCTCTTTCTGTCTGCCTGTTTTTTATAAGTCTCGGAAGTCTTTTTTAAAGCAGCTTTCGTGGCTTTCCAAACCTCTTCCCACTCCCTCACCCATTGATCAAGTGTCTGAGAAGCGGAGGGTGCTTGAGGGTATTCAGGTATTGGGCTGAACTCTTTTACTGTAGCTACTGTGAAAGGCGTGAAGCCAGTGCTGCTGTGAACAGAGTTGTTGTAAGCCACCTCTGCAAAAGGGAGGAGGTCGGTCCAGTTGGTTTGTTGGTAGGAAATATAACATCTGAGATATTGCTCCACCATCTTGTTAGCGGCTTCCGCGGCCCCATTAGTAGACGGGTGAAAAGCAGATGATAGACCTTGAGATGATCCAATTAATTTAAGAAAGCTCCTCCAAAACGTAGCTGTGAACTGCACCCCCCTGTCTGAAATTATTCATTTAGGGGCTCCATGCAGCCGGTAGATATGTTTCAAGAACAGTTTAGTCAGTCATTGGGCAGACGGGAGTCCTTTGCAGGCGATGAAGTAAGCCTGCTTTGAAAACAGGTCTGTCACAGTCTAGATGACTGTATTTCCTCTACTTTCAGGGAGGTCTACTATAAAGTCCATAGTGATTTCTTCCCATGGTTGAGAAGGGTCTGCCACCGGCTGCAGTAACCCAGGGGGTTTCCCTGGAATTCTTTTCATGGTGGCACATACAGTACAACTCCTGACATAATTTTCCACATCCCGTTTTAACCCTGGCCACCAGAACTGTCGGCGGATGAGATGTAGAGTTTTTAAATATCCAAAGTGTCCAGCCTGTTTTATGTCATGGCTGTGTTTGAGAGCATTAAGACAGAGGGCTTCTGGCAAGTACAATTTACCCCCCTTGTAAGCCAAACCATCCCTGCATGTTAGGGAGGTTTGATTGTCCTTGAACCATTGATCAGTGAGGAGCTCTTGTTTTATTTTCTTTGCCTCAGGGTCACCAGGATTAGGGGCCCTGCGAGGCGTGAGTTGAGCAGCAGTTTGTGGATTGGAGATAATTGCCTCATTAATCTCTTCGTGCTGGCTTTTGTACTAGGGCAGTCTGGATAGAGCATCAGCTAGGAAGTTTTTCCCTCCCGGAATGTACTTTAGAGTGAAGTTAAAATGATTAAAGTATTGTGCCCAGCGCACCTGTTTCGGGGACAATTTGCAGGGAGTTTTCAGTGCTTCTAGATTTTTGTGATCTGTCCATACTTCAAAAGGCACCTTGCTCCCTTCTATATAGTGTCTCCAGTTTAATAGAGCCCATCTGATTGCGAAAGCCTCCTTTTCCCAGATCGCCCACCTCCTTTCACTCTCAGTAAATTTTTCCGAGGTGTAGGCGCAGGGTTGCAAGGCTCCACTTTCATTATTTTGCAGCAATACAGCTCCGACGGCCACGTCGCTGGCGTCGGCTTGAATTACAAAGGACTCCCCTGGGCAGGGGTGCTTTAGGACCGGTTCAACAGCAAATAGTCTTTTTAGATTCTCAAAAGCGGTTTGACAGCCCATAGTCCATGCTAGTGGTTGGCCCGGTCACGGTTTCCCTCCTCCTTTGCCTGTTTTGAGTAGTTCTGTAAGGGGTAGGGCAATCTCAGCAAAGGAGGGGATGAATTGACTGTAGAAGTTGAAAAAACTTAGGAAGCTCTGAAGCTGTTTGCGAGTCTTTGGGGGCTGCCATTCAATTACAGCTTTCACTTTGGCTGGGTCCATTTCAATGCCCTCGTTGGAAATTCTATAGCGAAGATAATCTAATCGGGTCTGGTGAAATTCACATTTTGACAGTTTGACATAAAGCTTGGCATTCAATAGTTTCTTTAACATTTCTCTCACCAGCTTTATATGATCAGTCATATTCGTGCTGTATATCAGGATGTCATCAAGATACACCAGAACCCCTTTGTATAAATGATCATGTAGGACCTCATTAATCAACTGCATGAATATGGCTGGGGCCCCCTGTAGTCCAAATGGCATGACTTTGAACTGATAGCTCCCCATGGGGCAGTTGAAGGCAGTTTTCCACTCGTCTCCCTCCTTTATTCTCACCCGGTAATATGCTTCTCTCAGGTCTAATTTAGTGAAGACACTCCCCTTAGCCAGGTGGGTTAGTAAGTCCTTCAGGAGGAGGAGGGGGTATTTGTTTTCCACACTCACAGCGTTCAGACCGTTATAGTCTACGCAGAGATGAAGAGACCCATCTTTTTTTTTTCTTTAAACAACACAGGGGCTCCCACAGCAGACCTGGCCCGTTCAATGAACCCCCTCTCTAGGTTTTTGTCCACGTATCGCTGCATATCCTCCATTTCGAGGGGGGACATGGCATACATTCTCGGTCGTGGGAGTTTGGCTCCTGGCAACAGTTCAATGGAACAATCATTGGGTCGGTGGGGAGGCAGGGTGTCACATTCCTTCTCACTAAATGCCTCCGCCAGGTCCCGGTACTCGCTGGGCATGAGTGGCTCGCCTGGTGGCAGTGAGGCAGCCATGTGCGCTCGCTCATTGGGTGGGCTAAAGTTTCCTGTAACGTCCGCTAAATCAATAGGGGGGTTGGGCCCTATAGATAGCCTCACAGTTCTCATTCCCTTCTCCCACCAGATAAACGGCTTCCATTTGTCCAACCAGGCTAATCCTAGGATCACAGTCTCAGTCATTTTTGGAGCCACCAGGAAACGAATGAACTCCCAGTGCTCACCTATTTCTAAGCGTAGGGGTTCAGTCAATTGCGTGACTAAAGTTCCTCCCATTAGGGAGCCATCGGCTTGCTCAAACCTCACAGGTTTGGAGAGCAGCTTTGCTCGTATGCCCATTTTCATGGTAAATGGCAAGCTAATGATGCACCGGGAGCATCCGGAATCGACTAGCACTTTTAAGTCTGCCTGTGCTCCCGACTTATGGATTATGAGTTTGGCTGGCAGTGAGAAAGATAGGACGTGTCAACTCACCATCGGGTCGTTCTCTCCTTCATCGTCGGTGTTGAAAGAGGGTAGAGCAGGGGTTCCTGTGTGATCCAGTTGGATTTCTCTCTCATTGTTTGCTGGTCCCGATCTACTCTGCTGTTGGGGGTAGGGGACTGGGCAATTCGCTGCTCGATGTCCCTGCTGTCTGCATCAGAAGCACTTGATTGGCGGGCCTGCAGGTGGCCTGGGCCCTTCAGCAGTCACAGCAATTGGAAGGTTTCAGGGTGGTGGTTGCCGTTTGGGTTGCTCTGGCTTCGGCTCGGCTTCAGGTGGGGGAGGCTTCTTATAGCGGGCGAGCTGAATGTCTAGTCTTACCGCTGCCTGGTACCATTCTTGCAGCTGATCAGGTACTGCTCGATAGATGCATGCCTGAGAGAGGTGATCATCCAACCCTTCCCTGAAGTGATGGACTATGGACTGCTCAGGCCACCTCTCTATCCCACCAGCTAACTTGCGAAACTCTCGTATGTACTCCAGGGCAGGCCTGCCGGCTTGTTTTATTTTATGGATTTGTTCTTCTGCTTTGAGGGCAATGGATGGGTCCTCAAATCTTTCTCTCAGTCCTAGGAGGAAGAGGTGGGGGTCCTCCAATTCGAGGGCTTGCTCATTATATAAGTTGTTCAGCCATTCGGATGCCTCTCCCTCTAAGCTGGATGCAATCACATCGACCATAGCGGCTGGGTCTGGGTACAGATAGGCCCAGTGGTTCAAATGAGAGCGCACTTGGTTGAGAAAAAAAATCAGCTTCTCTGGGTCCCCATCGAAGGTTGCTCTGAAAGGTGGAGCAATCATTGGCTGCTGGGCTCCCCACTGTTGTTGTTGCACCCCCAGTTGCTGTTGGCCCCACCCTGGCTGCTGGGGCCCCCACCGTGGCTGTTGCACCCCCAGTTGCTGCTGGGGGCCCCTCCCTGGCTGCTGCTGCATTCCCAGGGGTGGCACATTTGGGGGCTGTTGCCATTCCCCCTGCTGTTGGTCTGCTGGGAGCTGTGGCATCCTCAACTGCTGTAGGGCCCCCTGCGGCCTCGGAGGGGGTTGTTGTTGGAACTCCATAATCTGCGGGCCCCTCAGTGGTTGCTGTATATTAAGGGGTGTTGACCATCCCCCTTGCTGCGGCCGTCCTCCCACCAGTTGCTCTTCTTCTGGCCTCTGCATCACCCCCAGTTGTTGCAAGGCCTCTATTAGCTGCTGTAGGCTCAGAGATTGCTGATTTCCCACTTGCAGGGGCTGCTCTATTCCACATTGCTGCAGGGGGGCCAGATTGATCAATATGCACACCAGTCTGGGTATTGGTTGTCCCGGCAACTTCCCAGGCCCTCACATCGTTGGTGGCGGTCGGGGCTTCTGAAGGGGTGGGGACTGGAGCTGTCTCTCTCTGTGGGGCTGGAGGCCCTGGTAGGGGGCTTCAGGGACAGGAAGGCTGCTTGATCTGCAAAGGAGGGGCTGGGTGTTCCTCTCGGCAGGAGTTGAAGGCTGCCCCCTCGATCATCCTGATCTCTGACACGTGGGGAATGGGAAGGTTGCTCTCTGCTTCTCATTTCTAGCCCCTCAAATTTTTCCACCAGCCTCTCCACTGACTGACTACTAGCTGCAGACAGGTATTTCCACTCACCCGAGTCCTCAGTGGCAGACGACCTGGTAGCTCTCCCCAGCTGGGAGGCTTGAAAAAGCTCCTTCTCCACCGGCGTGCTGGCTGTCGGTCCCCCCCCTGGGGTAGCAGCTGCTGCCAGGGTACTGGCTTCAGGCAATTTCTCCCTCTCCATGATGAAATCTTCCCCAAATCTTTGCCAGCTTATCCCTCAATGCTAGGGACAGCGACTGGGGCTCGGGACCCCTAGATAGTTAGGAAAGTTGGAGATTTTGGCTTAATGTCATGGTTCCGACAGATGAAACTCTTCAAAGAACTTTGAGGCATTGTTTACCTTAAAGAATCTTTATTCGAGCAGCATAGCTTTGGCACGTACATAGTCGAAGCCAAAATCTGGATTCCCCTCCCCTTAGCACACAGTATCAAACATAATTCCCTCCTCTAATTAACAGTCATAAATCACATTCTCCAATTTGTTTGAAATGTAGGCTTTCCCTCCTGTTCTCCAACCTGCCATTTCTTATCATCTCTTATTTCAAAAGCCCTGAATTCACACACTATTACAATATTGTTATGTCTAACTAACTCCCATCACATTCCTCCCCCTCCCCCAGTATCATCTAATTCTAAGAGTAAAGCATGAGAAAGAAAAAGGCTGCATCTCCATATGTTATCAAAGCAAGAACATCCAATCTTAGCAGCGTTGACATTAAAGCTACAGGAAGAACTTATGAAATTAGAATTAGAACTACAAATAGATCCACAAAAGAAAACACTTAAAAAACAAATGGAACTAATAAAACAAAATAAATCTAGCAGAGGCCGAAAAAATGGTGCAACAAATCAAAAGGGCCAAACAGAACTTTTTTGAAAATGCTAATAAACCGGGGAGGTGGTTAGCATACAAACTGAAAAAAGAAAGAGAGAAAAAAGTGATAAATAAATTGCAAGACTCAAAAGGAGATCTACAGTTCCAAAATGATATAATTAAAAAAATAATTAAAGACTTCTATGAGACACTTTATGATACAGAGGAAACTTCTCAAGAAAAAATAAAGCACTATATGCAAGAAGAGAAAGGTATCCAAAAAGTGAAGCCACCTTCTGTTTGGTGATTCAATTATAAGGGATGTAAATTTAGGAAAGGACACAGAGGTTTCGAAAGAGGTCAGGTGTCTTCCAGGTGCTACTGCCAGTAGGGACAAGAAGCGTATTTTTAAAATAGTCAAGAATGCCAGCAAGGACTGTGATGTGGAGGCTATTGTACATCTTGGCACTAACAATCTGTTCCAAAAAGATGTACTCTCTGTGCAGAATGATTTCCAGAGCTTGGGGCAGGAACTTAGCAGGATAGGCTGTAGGCTTACTTTTTCAGAGGTTTTACCAGTGTATAAGGAGCAAAATGGAAAAGGCCAGTTGTGCTGGACCAGCCAGTTAGTTCAAGAAGTGTATGTTAGAACGTTTAGCATTTATAGGGTTAAACGCTGTTTCCTTAAGAGATGGCTTATGGGTAATGTAGCTTATCCAGTTAAGTGGGAGGAGTTTCAAAGTTTATGACTGTACTTCCTGGCTTTGTGCCATGTTTTTCGATTCTCTCCGCATTGGGTTCCAGCCTCGTGGCTTGGAAGCAGCCGTAATACAACATGTGATTTATATGCAGGATGGAGAAAGTTATTAACTTTTTACCTAATGAAATGGACCCAGATTACCACTGTATTCTGGACAAATCTCAGCTATAATCGTGAGTTATTGATTGAGAATACCTGTGAATTAAAGTAATCTTCTTTGATCTGTTCATTTGAGTAAACTTCTGCTTGTCTCACGTGGAAAGTAAAGCACCACAACTCTGCGTGGGCAGGACAGTAAAAAGTTAGTGAGACTTCTCTATGTCCTGCTTGGATGAAGTGGGAGCAGCTGCACCCTTGCTAGTAAAACAGTTTTAATCTTCATCTCTGCTCCCTCTTCACTAAAAGTAAAAAGTTAATTAAATTCTTTATGCCCTGCTTGGATGAAGTGGGAGCAGCTGCACCAGCAAGCAAAAGTACCAGTTTACTACTGAATCTGTTTGCCAGTCAACGTTTTAAAGTAAAGAAATATTGCGTGCTGAGTAAAAGCAGTATTTTCTGTCTGCTAACCAACGTTGCAAAGTAAAGGGGAAAGTTTAATGTCTGTGTTGCTAAAATCAATGAAGAGATGTGTGTGCTTGCATCTTAGCTAACTGCTTTGAAGAGGAAACCTTATTAACTCTTCACATGACTTTTTAACTGGCTGTCTGCTAACAGCGTTTGCAAAGAGCCATCAAGCCCCTCCTCCCCTCCTCTCTGTTGCATGGAATCGGAAAGACCGTGTTTATAAAGATCAGATCTGTGTGTCTGCCTTTAGCCTGCTTGTAATCCAAAGCATTCAAATGTTAATAAGCCAAACATCTGAAAACCTCTGTGCCTTTGTCTAACGTTCAGAATGGGCAGCTACCCCCCTTTTTTGCCTGCAACTCAGCAGCGTGAAGCAAACAGGAAGGAAAGGGAGGAGGCCAGAGAAGCGTGCGTGTGTTGAAGGAGATTAGCATTTCAGACTGCTTGCCAAACAAACTGTTGTTACTGAGAGAATTGTTTTCAAATGCCTGTTCTTTGTCTCAACTGCAAACGTCTGTGTTTTCATGACAATTTTGTTTGCTTGGAAAGCAAAAGAAAGAGATATTGTTCGTTTGTAAGATTCCTAAGCATGTACTTGGAAGAAGTTAACTGAAAGGAGAGAGACTTTGAAACAGAGATTCTGAATGCCTAAAAATCTTCCATTGCATTTATTCTCTGCTTGTTCATCTGACTGAAATAGCTTGCCAGAGAATGCTGTTTCCTTTGTGTAAAGAAGCCACCCCCTAAGGCTCCTGAAGAGTAATAAACCATTAATTGTCATGGTAACTCACCAGGAGGGAGGAAATTGAGGAATTTGGGTGGGAGAAAAAGAAATTTGTTTCAAGACAAAACCCATCCCAAGCATAGGCAATGCAGTATCCCCCTCTGGTGGCCAATCTGCACACAATGCCTGAATTCAAGTTGCCAGCAGAATAGCCTTCAGCCTTATAGCCCTGCTGGAGGAACAGCGCCCCCTAGTGGGCAAAGAGTGAACTTCACCTGAAGTGATCATTCATGCAAGCAGTGCCCCCTAGTGGTGCCCCTTCTTCTTCTTCTTGTGCCATATCCGTTATCGGACGTTGGCGATCATGTTGGCGATCCTGTTTTTATCAGCAGCCGCACGAAAAAGTGCTGCTGAGTTTTGTCCAAACCAGTCCCTTAGATTTTGAAGCCATGAGGTCTTATTCTCGCCTGGAACCGTTGACTCAATCTTTCCTGGAGGATAAAAGGAGTATGCCTATTTTTACGTGTGTCGCATCACATGTCCGAAATATTCTAACTTTCGTTTTTTAATTGTTTTGATGATTTCCCTTGGCTTTCCCAGGCGGCTTATCACCTCCTCATTTCTGATTTTGTCAACCCAGCTTCTACGTAACAGCCGCCTGTAAATCCACATTTCAAATGCTTCTAGTCTCTTCAGGTGGCCTTCTGTCAGAGACCAACTCTCTACTCCATAGAGCAGGATAGAAAAAAATATAACATCTGACAAGCCTGATTTTCAGTCTTAGGCTTATGTCGTGACTGCAGAAGACCTTTTTCATTTTGAAGAATGCTGTTCGAGCTTTCTCTATCCTTGTCTTTACTTCAGCGGTCATGTCCCAGCTTTCGTGTAAATTAGAACCGAGGTGCGTGATCCTTTCAACTTTTTCTAGTGGTATTCCTTCTGAACTTATTGGTGGTAAATTAACGGGTTGTTTGCTGACGACCATGATCTTGGTTTTTGAGGTGTTAAGCTTCAAGCTGTATTTTCCAGATATTTCGGTGACTCTGTTGATGAGGAGCTGAAGGTCTTCATACTTACTGGCAAGCAGAACTGTATTGTCAGCATATCTTAAGTTGTTGATCCAAACACCGTTTACTTTGATGCCAGCATCGATGTTCTCCAGTGCCTCATTGAAGATTGACTCAGAGTAGAAGTGGTGCCCCTACTCAGTGCAAATTAAGGAGAAACAAGCAGCAAATTAACCTTGCTTATTGTCACAAGGCTACGGCCCAGGTAGATATTTACTAGGAGCCAGTCAGAGCTTAGTAATCTCCAGGCAGCTAACAGCTTGTAACGTGGTTCTAAGAAGACAGAATTTGGCTGATTTCTCTCTAAGCGATACCTAGAAGCAACACTGAATAGTAGCGACCTGCAGGCTTGCCTTCACTCACGCAGCAAGTGTAACCTGGTAGCAAGGGAGAGAATCTCCCTGATGAGACTACCCAGATAGTGCACCCTGGTGGTGAAAGAGTGAACTTCACCTGAAGCAACCACTCAAGCAAGCAGTGACCCTTAGTGGTCAAAGGGTGAACTTCGCTGAAGCACCCACGCACGCAGGAGAGCGCCCCAGCGGTGCTTCTACTGACAGACAGCACCCCGGTGGCTGATCTGCAAGCAGTGATCCCTAGTGGTCAAAGGATGAACTTTGTTGAAGCACCCACGCACGCAAGAGAGCGCCCCCCAGTGGTGCCTTTACTGACAGACAGCACCCCGGTGGCTGATCTGCAAACAGTAACCCCTGGTGGCCAAATAATGAATTTCATCAAACTCATTCAAATTGTCTAGGAAAACTTCTGAGTCTTCCCTAGTCATGGCAAAGTGGCCTATTGGACCAGAAAAGCTGGTCCAACCAATTAACCTTGATTTGTACGAAGATCCTAATGTACAAAATTGGGAAATGACCGAAACATCTCAGGAGCCTTACGACTTGAGGCAACATAGATGGTCAAGCCTGCTGGAGAAGTGGAATGGATTCTATGCTCGTCATAGGGAATCCTGGGAGTTCCTACAGAGACTCTGCAACGACCCCAAAGATGGGCTTTCCCCCAGGCGCATACGTTCTTTGGCAGAAGATATGGACAGGCTTTTCCTAAGATGCACTGCATATGAACGGCGTCTCATAGACCAGGGCTTTTCAACCTGTGGTACACGTACCACTTGTGGTACATTAACAAGTGGCAGGTGGTACGCAGCCCTGCCTAGCCAAGTGTAGTGGGGGAGGGAAAGAGCCAGTGCAGGCAAGGACTTACAGTGAGAGAATCCTCTGGAGCTGCAGTGGCTGGGGAGAGACAAAGGGCCCAGGCTCAGTTCTGGCTCACCCTCCCCCATGAGAAAGAGGGAGGAGATGGAGAGTGGAAGGATTCTTATGTGCTTTTGTGACTTTGAAGTTCTGGGATTTGTGCAATGTGGGCTTTGTGTTCTTAAGGAGTGTTTGGCAATTTCTATTTGGCTGATGGCTGATGTCTCGTGTTAGCTTCTATTGCTCTGCTATTGTTAGCTGTATGTTTTGCTGCAAGGGATTTTGAAGTATTTTTCTCCTGAATGGATTTTGCCTGTAGATTCTTTTACTTATGAATGGAGCCATTTGGGGAGGCTGCCTTAGCTGGCAGCCAATACTTACTACATTTTTTTTTCTTCCTTACTTTCCTTTCTAGCCAGTAGCTAATTCTTAAAGGGAAATGTGCCTTTTAAAGCTAGTTCACTCAGAAGTTTGTCTTTTGTGTTTCTGGAGGCTTTTCCTTGTTTGATGAATATATAGAAGAGAAAAAATATAGGGGGGGGGGTCAAATTCTTCCTTCAGAAGGAGGTGGGCATGAGAAAGAGGGAGACAGGGAAGGAGGGAGGGAGGGAAGTCCTGCCTTAGCACTTGGCCACCAGCAGCCCTGCCATTGACTTTACTTGTCAAAAGGTTGCAAAAGGGGATCACATGACCCTGGGACACTGTGACCATCATAAATATGAATCAGTTGCCAAGCATCCAAATATAAATCACATGACCCTGGGCATGCTGCACTGGTCATAAGTGTGAAAATGGTCATAAGTCATTTCAGTGCAATTGCAACTTTGAACAGGGTTTTTTTTTTGGTCATCAAGTTTTTGACACCTTGCTAGGTGGTACTCGAATATTGCCATATCCTAAAAGTGGTGCAATCGATGAAAAGGTTGAAAAGCCCTGTCATAGACATACAGTCGCAACTAGGAGACCCAACGATCAAAGAGAAAATGCAACTCCTTAAGATGTTAAACAAGGAATGTGAGAAACTACTTCAAAGCAGCAAGGAGTCTCTCCAAGCCAAACTTCAAGCGAAGAACACCCCAAGCAAGAAGGCTGAGTCCGAGATGTCCCATCGTTCACCTGCACCATCCCAGCGATCACACTTTCATGTCTCAGGTGACTCCCGTTCCTTTAAAGCATCTTCTCAGCACAGCCATTCACCCCGAGTCTCCAGAGCAGAGAGCCTTGCCGCTCAACTTATACACGCACAAGTCGATGCCGCGGGAACCGCAGCAATTATACCCATAGCTAGAAAAGAGCGACAGTTAAAGGTAGAAATAGCCAACATAGATCTACAGGCAGCAAAGGCAGAGCAGCTGCATAAGGAACAAATGGCCAAACTGGAGGCCGAAGAAGCCCTACATGCGGCAAAAGCAGAGCAACTGGGAACGGAAGAAGTGGCCAAAGCAACTCTACATGTGGTTAGACAAAGGGAAGCAACGGCCATAGCTCAGGCCAGGATCGAGTTTCTACAGCGTGAACGGGAGGCAGCAGAGGCAAAGACTCAGGCCAACTTTGAGTTTTTCCAACTCGAACGGGAGGCAGCGGAAGCAGCCACAAAAGTAGCAGCTTTACAGAAAAAGCTTGATAGCCACGTCAAGGCCCACGTGGATGACCTCAACACTGTACCAACCCAGCCTGACAGCAACGCCTGCATGGCACCAATGGATCCTCCAACATCCTGGAGAAGAAGGTTAGATTTAAGAGAGTACAAGGTCTGTTGCGAATGCTGTGAGTCTACGGAACACGCAGCCAAAGCTTGCAAAGCTAAGGGGAAGTGTCACCCAAACAAGAGTGACAAGCACCCAAGAGCTCTGCATCCAGACTCTGAACATCTACAACAAGCAGCTTCTACTCCTCTTTCAACCAAGGAGCCCCAGCACGGCTCCAAAGAGCGCCCAGAGGCGCCCGCCAAGATCAACTGCACTTTAGTGTGTAGCGACCCATCATCCCCCAGTGCACTCCCAAGCAAAGAAACGTCTTTCATAACGTGCTCTGTGCCACAGAGCACGGCGGGGAGGAAAGTCACTGGACTCCGCATCCAGCCGGTAGATGGGAGTTCACGGTTCCTAAATCCTGGATTGGTCATCCCAGGAACGTTCTGTGTCAACCAGCTCCCCCCAATTGCCTTACAGTTCCTAAATCCCGAAGATGAAATCTTGGCTCCGTTGAGAGTAGACGCCCCTGTCACCTTCGCCTACAACGGAATGGTCAGAGGCCCAACAAGCCCCTCAACTGCCTTTAAGATGGAACCTGAATGGGTCATCCCAGGAAGGGTCTGTGTTGACCAACTGCAAACTCCAACCCAGGTGAATATCTCAACGACCTCCATTCTCAGTAATGGGAGAGCACCTCACCTGAGAACATGCCAAGAACACTTCACGCTTGTGACAACCAAACCTGCTTTGGAAGCAACAGTGTTCCAGACCAGCAAAACTCACAATGACTCAGCCTTGTCCATAGAGGACAAACAATTTCTGCAGCTACGCGCGTTCTCCCAGAGCACCACACACTGGGACGGGCCACGTCCGCCAGAACAGAAGCAAGACTGGGAGACGTGGAGTACACTCCTAAGTTGTCTCCAAAGCATACACGTGCATCACACATATGTCTCCAGCTCACCCGCTACCGAACAAAAGAAAGAATTGTATGCCTTCTCAAATGTGTCAACAAAGGTGATAGCAGCCATAAGATACATCAGAGTCTACAGCGGGGAGAGTTGCAGCGTCGGTTTCATCATGGGAAAGGCGAAACTAACAACACAACAAGGCCACACCGTACCAAGGTTAGAACTCTGTGGTACCATATTAGCCGTAAAACTTACCAGCCTGACAACGAAAACAATAGGCCTTGAGCTACAATCCACTACTTTCTACACAAACAGCAAGGTGGTGTCAAGCTACATCCTCAACCAAAGCAGACACTTCTACGTCTATGTAGGCAATAGAGTAGAAAAGGTTGAAACATCTTCAAGCCCTGAGCAATGGCAACATGTGCCAACAGAACAGAACCTTGTGGACCAAGCTAAGCAGTCCACCCATGCATCACAGTTAGCAGAGTTGATCTGGCTAAAGGGTCCTGAGTTCTTGGCTTGTCCAGCCAGCCTGATGCCTCAGGGACCAAAACACTATACTCTTCTAGCTCCAGATCAAGATGACAACGTTCAACCTCAGGCACCCAATAAATTTCTCAGACAGGACGAGAAAACGACCGTCCAGACCAACTGCTTGTCCACAGTGGGCAAAGAGACAGAGAAACCGCCTTCTAGCCGTTTCCTAGAACCAGCCCGCTTCAAACGCCCCTCCAAACGGAGACCCATCAGATTGGGCATAGTATTGATCGTCCTAATCACGCTAGACGATGGTTCCAGAGTATCCTGTGGTTCCAGCTTCTGCTGTTCCTGAGTATCCAGTGGTTCCAGTTTCTGCTGTTCCTGAGTATCCTGTGGTACCAGCTTCTGCTGTTCCTGAGTATCCTGTGGTTCCAGCTTCTTCTGTTCCTGAGTATCCTGTGGTACCAGCTTCTGCTGTTCCTGAGTATCCTGTGGTTCCAGCTTCTTCTGTTCCTGAGTATCCTGTGGTTCCAGCTTCCTTTGTTCCTGAGAATTTTTGGGTTCCAGTTTTTCTGATCCAGAAATTCCTTTGGTTCCAGTTTCTCCTACAGGAAGGAGACCTTGTCTTGCTGAGAGACAAGGGCACATACCAGAACTATTGGCTCATGAGACTTGTGCATTGGGCCCTACCCAGTTCTGATGGACTAGTTCGCCAAGCTGAGGTCCAGATCATGAAGCCACATGAGTCAGACCATGACTCAAAGACTCTCGTGAAAAGGCTTTACACCAGGCCAATCACCGACCTGGTCCTGTTGCTGAAGAAGACCGAACTGGAAGATTGATCCTCAAACTATGTATATTGTGTTTACCTCATAATTGCATTGTTTGATGCTATGTTTTTTGCTTATTCTAGTCAGCTAACAGTGACATTGCATGTTTGATGCTATGTTTCTTTTGCTTATTTTAGTTAGTTAGTAGTGGAAATTTATATTTCCAAGCAGGGAGTGTGCTGGACCAGCCAATTAGTTCAAGAAGTGTATGTTAGAACGTTTAGCATTTATAGGGTTAAACGCTGTTTAACTAGAGTCTTGGACTTTAAGAGAGCTAATTTCAATAAACTTAGAGAGGGCTTGGGAAGGATTCCATGGATGAGAATCCTCAAGGGGAAAACAACTCAAGAAGCTTGGGAAATTTTGAAAAGTGAGATAATAAAAGCCCAATCTAGCACAATACCAACAAAGAAGAAAAATAACAGCTCTCAAAAGAAACCAGCATGGCTGCATAAAGAACTCTCTGATAAATTGAAAGATAAAAAGGACAAGTATAAAAAGTGGAAAGACAGGCACATAACTAAGGCAGAATATCAGCAAATAGCCCGAGCCTGCAAAGATGAAGTGAGGAAAGCTAAGGCTCAAAATGAACTAAGGCTTGCAACAAAAGTCAAAAATAACAAAAAAAAGCTTCTTTCAACATGTAAAAAACAAGAAAAAAGTTAAGGAAATGATTGGTCCATTAGTGGGGGAAAGTGGCAAGAAGGTGACAAGCAACAGGGAGAAAGCAGAACTATTTAACTCGTTTTTTGCATCTGTCTTTATACAAAGGGAAAAAACAGTGCAACCTATCAAAAACAGTGCCATAAAAAACACGGACTTCCGGTTCCGGTCGCAGCGCCTGCGGTCATGCAAAGAGTATGTCCTCTTTGCCGACCGGTTTCCCCCTGCCGGTAGACCCTGGACAGGGTCGAAAGTCGCCCCGGAGAGGCGACCACCGTGGAGGAGGACACTCGTCTGATCACCTTTGGGCCGACGGGGAAAAGATCAGCCAGTAACATGGCCGATCACTTAGCTGCTCCAGCCGAAAGTCACAGCAACATCTAAGCAAAAAGAACCACCGTGGAAGATCCGGGTGAGACCTTTCCTTCCCTCTTGATATCTTTTTACTTCCCTGTGAAAAGCTTTTAAAATTATTTCCCTCCCTGGAGAAAGCAGCGTTCGAATACTCGGGGAAACGAGCTTTGGGAAAAAAATAACAAATTTTTATTGTTCATTTGAACTGTTGGAATTCAGGGGATCCTGAAAAAAAGAAAAAATTCCTACTGTGACTCTTTCTCTCTGCTTGCTTGTTTTCAGCTTAAGTGGAAATTTCTAGGGAGGGGGGTGGAGTGTTTTTCTCCCCCCCCTTCTGAACATTTTTATCCACTTTAAAAAGAAAGAAAAAAAACTCTCCGCCTTTCTGGGCGGATTTGTGGATTGTATGGTTACAATGTATCTCTGAACTTGGCGTGAAGCCCAGACTGCGTTATGGTAACAATGTAACTATTTGCAGCTAACTTTCATTTCCTGAACTTGACGTGACGCTAAGACACTGATATATCTTTTGGAACTTGCTCAATTTCTATTCCTAGTTTGTTTGACTTTATAATATAAAATATACACAATACTGACTGGGATTTTTGCTGTCTTTATCTTTGTGCTGGGCTTGATTACTTGTTTTCCTATTTCTGTTTGGATTTTATATTTTATAATATTGCAATCTATTTTTCAAGCTGAACTTTCACTAAAAAAATAAACGAAGAATGGAATCCCACTCACAGCTTAACTATGGACTTATACTAGAAAATTTTTTGGAAATGAAAGAGGAATTAAGATAACATTTTAGAATGCTCAGGAAAAAGGATGTTACAGAATTAGAAATGGAATCTCAAACTTTGGCTGATCATGACACACAACTGGATTTACAACTTAATGAGATGGAGGATTTATATTTACAACCTACTGAAGAGGAAGAGGCTACACCTTATATACAAATGATGGAGATTTCGGATGACCAAAGGAAAAATTCAACTAAAACATCTATAATCTTAAAAGCAACAGAAATGGACTTTCAAATATGAGACATTAAAAATGCTGACAATATGAACAAACAACGAATAATCACCATACTGATTAAGACTGATTACATAGTACAGACAAAACTGGAAAAAAGAGAAGAAGACTACGATCAGACGCAATTGTGGGAAAATGTGTATAGCCAAATATTAAGATGGGAGGAGCTAAAGGCCCTATTGTGGAAACCTACTTGGCATAAAAAGAAAGCTAGAATTAGGTTTAAAAATGTGTGTTAAAACTTTATCTGATGGGTAAAATGGCCTATAGAGACTTTGATTGAGCTAATATTTTTGAGATTTCTAGTCTAAGATTTTAGTCTGAGTGAATATTGATGTAAATTATGGATTTGATTATGGTCTGGAATAGCAATTATGGAAAATTGGAAAAGTTAAAATTAAAAGAGTTGTATTGAGATTGGTGAAATATTACTGATATCTTTATTTATAATGATTGAATGTTGGATTGAGTTATAAAAATATTTGATAGAGTGCAGGAAATAAAATATAGTTGAGAAATACTAATATATATATATATCTATAATAGTTATATTATATGTCTATTTTAGAAATAATTAAAAATAATTTAGGCTAAAATGTAAAATGGTTTTAAAATAATTAAAGTCATGTTCACTTATAAAATATGTATGTGAAATAGAATAGAATAAGAGATAGAATTTAATTGAGAAGTATAAAGTGTATAATTGGAGTAATATGTATATGTTAGAAACAATTTATATTATATGGATACCCGAATTGTATACTATATGTTTATGTAAGGCCAAATTGGAATATGTTAATAGTTAGTTAAGCCTGAAAACAGGTGGAAATATTATTGATAGTTTTTGTTCTTTGTTCTTGTTTTTCTTTTTCTTTTTCTTTTTTTTTCCTTTTCCTTTTGTTTTTTTTGATTGATAAAATAGAGAGGGAAACTTTAAAGAAGTATTTTAAATTGTTCATGTATGATTATATTTTTTATTTTGTTCTATGGAGTGCCCTATCTCCACGATGAGTCCTAAGCACTTGGTTGTAAAAGAAAAAAAATTCAATAAAACTTGTTATATATAAAAAAAAAAAACAGAATAGAAACACAAGTTAAGATAGGCAAGAAAATGGTAAGTGAGCACCTGTCCAGCCTAGACGAGTTCAAATCACCAGGACCAGATGGATTACACCCCAAGGTTCTCAAGGAACTGGCAGATGTGATCTCAGAACCACTGAACTATATCTTTCAAAGATCCTGGAGCACTGGGGAACTACCAGAGGACTGGAAAAGACCTGATGTAGTTCCCTTCTTCCAAAAAGGGGAAAAAATGGATCCAGGAAATTACAGACCTATCAGCCTGACCTCAATACCTGAGAAGATTCTGGAAAAGATAATCAAACAATGAATCAGCGAATACCTAGAGGCTAAACAAAATCATTACTAAAAGCCAACATGGGTTTGTCAAAAACAGATCATGCCAGACAAATCTTTGACCAAGTGACAAAATTAGTGGACCAGAGGAATGCTGTGGATATAATTTACTTGGACTTCAGTAAGGCATTTGATAAAGTAGATCACAACCTACTACTTGATAAGATAGAAAAATGTGGGTTAGACAGCATCAACCAGATGGATTTCGTAGCTGGCTGACCGGCCTACTCAGCGTTGTCGGTCCTCAATGGAACTGCATCTACATGGAGGGAAGTGTGTAGTGGGGTGCCCCAGGGCTCTGTTCTGGGCCCAGTGCTCTTCAACATCTTCATCAATGATTTGGATGAGGGGATAGATGGGGAACTTATCAAATTTGCAGACGACACCAAGCTGGCAGGAATAGCCAACACTCCAGAAGATAGGCTTAAGATACAGAAGGATCTTGACAGATTTGAACATTGGATGCTATGTAACAAAATGAAATTCAATAGTGAAAAAAGTAAGGTTCTACATTTATGAAAGAAAAACCAAATG
>JALGBA010002926.1:0-19614 GCA_023970755.1 Azemiops feae | reverse complement strand
AATATATCTAATGCTCCTTCCTTCTCTTATTTTCGCCATGCAGCAACAGCCCTAGGGTTAGGGTTAGACTTAGGCTGACTAGGAGAGGAATTGGCCCAAAGCTGGTTTCTCATACCTAAGGTGGTACTAAAACTCAGCCCCCACCCCCCAATTTCTAGCCTGGCACCTTCCACCCCAATTGACTAGCTGTCTATTTTTCAACCCAGTGAAATGATATTCACGACTGGGCATACTATGAAGATTAGAAACTAAGATGCAGCAAGAAATTAGTGTGATGTAGGTAGACATAAAACATTTTAATAAATGCGTCAGTTTCAAAACTAGCAGCGAAGGTAAAATCTAATCTCACTCATTTTAATATTAACCATAGCAATAAATTTATGTATGTTTGGTGAGGTTTATCTTTAAAGTTAGCACCTATCAAAGTAACCTTAATTCATCATTACAGGCCTTTTTGAAGGCCGCGCCATCTCTCGCTAAGGGACAAGCAGGTACAGCAGCCCCCAAAAGAAATAAACCTTTTAAATGGCGTTTTAAGTTTATTATTCTTTGTTAATAAAACCATACTAATATTAGGTTATCTTACTCTGCCCAAGGGTCTCAGCAAAAGGGCCTCCCGTCGCCCTATTAATATTAATAAGGCGTTAATAATAAAGATAGAGAATAATAACCTTAAAATCCCATTCAAAAGGTTTATTTATTTCGGCGGCCGCAATACCCGTTTTGACCACAGGAGGGCAGGTTTTTCCGTCCCATAGCATTAACACCTAGACCTTCTCGGCATGGCGACCTCCCGTCCGTCCAAATTGGCCATCCCCCAGTTCATTTGGAATCGACCTTCCTCTTATGGCCGAATTCTTGTCCGTTGCTTTTAGTCATCCGTCGGCACCTTCCTGTCCTCTTTTCTGCTCTACGCTGCCGCAAGAAGGGAAAAAAGCCTCGGACTGCCGCAGGTGAGCCGAGCAGCCACAAAAAGAAATAAAGCTTTTAAATGGAGTTTTAAGTGTAGTATTTATTAATGAAACCTCAGTAATATTAGGTGATGTTTTTGTGTCCCCGCGTCGCAGCAAAAGGGCTTCCCTTCGCCCTATTAACATTAATAAGGCGTTACTAATAAAGATAGAGGATAATAACTTTAAAATCCCATTTAAAAGGTCTATTTCTTTCGGCACAGTTTTACGTTGCAAAGCACGGTGCCTCTGGGCATATGTAAAGTGCGAGGGGAAAGAGGCGAGCGGAGAATGGCGAGGGGAAAGTGAAGGGAAGGAAATCTCGGCTGCCTCCAGCTTCACTTGCTCAGCCCATATTGACTGACTGGGAAGCTAAAAGGGGCTTTCTAAACCTCTAGTCAAGATGGGGCAGATAAATGTAATCATGATATAAATTATATAGTATTATCATACACACACACACACACACACACGCATATCATTGTTATTATATAAATAATAAAGCCGGAGCTAAGGGGCCACTTGGTCCATCATCCAACAACATTGTCTCTTCAGGGGTCCTTGGTGCTCTCTGAGCTTGGTGGTTTTCTTGCAGACGTTTCGTGACCCAACTAGGTAACATCATCAGTGCTAGAACAGAGAGGAATTTGCTCTCTCTTTATATACTTAGTGGCTTGTCCTATCAGGGTTGATGGAGGTGTTCCTGGTAGTTTCTTGATTGGGCGGTTGTTTACTTATTTATTTAGCGTATGGCATATCATACATGGACTAGCAGTATATATTAACATTTCACCTAGATTAGAAAAACACAATAAAATATAAATGTTAAAAAGATTTTTGTTCAGATACCAATAGGCAGTCTAACCATTGAAGTGCAGCCTACTTTATATTAGATAGATAGATAGATAGATAGATAGATAGATAGATAGATAGATAGATAGATAGATAGATAGATAGATAGATAGATAGATAGATAGATAGATAGATAGATAGATAGATATACACGATATGTTGCAGGTGTGCGCAGGCCCCAGCTGCACACGTTCGGTCGTGCGTCAATGCAATTGCAGATAGCTATGATGGGAAGCTGGTGGTTTGGCATTGCCTCCTTACTAGACCAAGAGAGAAGGGGACTGATCCCCATAGGTCCCACAGTGACTTGCATGCTAAGGTGGGATAGAACCAGACACAGTCTCCGATTTCTAGGTTCCAGGCCTAAGTATCCCGCATGCTCTCACGTCTGTGGAGAGATTCTCAGCCATCAGGGTCATCATTGTCCAAAGATGCTTTTTAGGAGGCAAACTGGACTTTCGTGATTTCTTTTAGACGTTTCGCTTCTCATACAAGAAGGTTCTTCAGCTCTGACTGGAGCATCATTTAATGGCCTTGGCTGCTTTTGTAAAACCTAAGCAGTGTCACAACTAGTGGAGGCTAGTGAAAAGATACTATCGGAGTGTATTGTGCCATACGCTAAATAAATACGTTTGTGTTTTTATTTATTTATTGCGATCACTTGGGGGTTGCCAGCAAATTTTAGGGGACCTCACAAATTTGGAGGTGGTGTACTCGGTCAACCCTGGAGTCCAATTTAATACAGTTCCTGCTTTCCCTGTATAAACCATTTAGTTACCTGCAAACTGCATGCAGGCTGGGGAATTCTGGGACTTGAAGTCCACAAAAATTGCCAAGTTTGAGAAACGCTGGATGACTTACAGGGATTAAACTTGTCCCCTGCTGGCTGGGAATGAATGTGCAATACTCTGTGACACTCTACCTTTGCGGAGGGCTTTTATATAGGGCGCCCCCAATACAATCCAGATTTCTGCATTGTCTTTTTTCCGTCCTTAACTCCAATCCACAGTCTTCCTCCATATATGCTCCAGCAAACTCGGAAGTCTTGGTTCTACCGGCCGCTCTACCATTTCCATCCGAGCTCTCTGGTTACATTTCTATGGCGATTCCCAAGTTCGACGGTTTCAAGAGCGGAAAGCCCAGTCTTTCCTCCGCTCTCCTTTCCTACCTCTATGGTGCCTTTCGGCTTCTCTGCCGAAATAGGGGACGCGCCTTTTGATGGTGTCACAGCCCGGCGACGCCCCGAGAAGGCTGTCCCGGGGCGAAGGAGAAGGCAAAGGTGGAGCCGGCGGCGCTGCTGCCTTTGCAGCAAGGCCAGGTGAGGCGGGGGCTTCAGGGAAGCTTCCCCGAATCTGCCGCTCGACGCCGCCTTTTCATGGGCGGCGTGGGTACTAGGAGTTGCGTTCCCACGACACGCGTTGCCCGATGAACTCAATTGCCTGTGTTCGCCTCCCTTCTAGTAACATCACCGGAGGGAGCCGGGCGTTTAGTAAGTTATTGCTGTTATTGTTAATATTATTTGGTGCTTTCCACTTAGTCTCGACTCCTGGCCATTGCCTGACCAAATCCCTGCGGTTTTCTTGGCAAGGTTTCCCCCCCCCCCCAGCTGCGGTTAGAATAGAATAACCGAGTTGGAAGGGACCTTGGAGGTCTTCTAGTCCAACCCCCTGCTTAGGCAGGCAACCCTATACCATTTCAGACAAATGGTTTGCCGTTGCTTCCTTCCTAGGGCCGAGAGAGAGTGACTGGCCCAAAGCTGGTTTTGGAGTGACTGACCCAGATGACTTTTCTGCCTCTAAAAGCAAGATTAGAACTCACAGCCTCCCACTTTCTAGTCTGCTGCCTTAACCACGACTAGACCAAAGCCGCTCTAAATTTTGCATATTTTTTTAATCCAGCCTTTGTTATTTTTATAAATAACTCAATGCGGCAAATATATCTAATGCTCCTTCCTTCTCTTATTTTCGCCATGCAGCAACAGCCCTAGGGTTAGGGTTAGACTTAGGCTGACTAGGAGAGGAATTGGCCCAAAGCTGGTTTCTCATACCTAAGGTGGTACTAAAACTCAGCCCCCACCCCCAATTTCTAGCCTGGCACCTTCCACCCCAATTGACTAGCTGTCTATTTTTCAACCCAGTGAAATGATATTCACGACTGGGCATACTAGGAAGATTAGAAACTAAGATGCAGCAAGAAATAGTGTGATGTAGGTAGACATAAAACATTTTAATAAATGCGTCAGTTTCAAAACTAGCAGCGAAGGTAAAATCTAATCTCACTCATTTTAATATTAACCACAGCAATAAATTTATGTATGTTTGGTGAGGTTTATCTTTAAAGTTAGCACCTATCAAAGTAACCTTAATTCATCATTATAGGCCTTTTTGAAGGCCGCGCCATCTCTCGCTAAGGGACAAGCAGGTACAGCAGCCACCAAAAGAAATAAACCTTTTAAATGGCGTTTTAAGTTTATTATTCTTTATTAATAACACCTTACTAATATTAGGTTATCTTACTCTGCCCCAGGGTCGCAGCAAAAGGGCCTCCCGTCGCCCTATTAATATTAATAAGGCGTTAATAATAAAGATAGAGAATAATAACCTTAAAATCCCATTCAAAAGGTTTATTTATTTCGGCGGCCGCAATACCCGTTTTGACCACAGGAGGGCACGTTTTTCCGTCCCATAGCATTAACACCTAGACCTTCTCGGCATGGCGGCCTCCCGTCCGTCCAAATTGGCCATCCCCCAGTTCATTTGGAATCGACCTTCCTATTATGGCCGACGTCTTGTCCGTTGCTTTTAGTCATCCGTCGGCACCTTCCTGTCCTCTCTTCTGCTCTACGCTGCCGCAAGAAGGGAAAAAAGCCTCGTACTGCCGCAGGTGAGCCGAGCAGCCGCAAAAAGAAATAAAGCTTTTAAATGGAGTTTTAAGTGTAGTATTTATTAATGAAACCTCAGTAATATTAGGTGATGTTTTTGTGTCCCCGCGTCGCAAGCAAAAGGTTCCTTTCGCCCCTATTAACATTAATAAGGCGTTACTAATAAAGATAAGAGGCTAATAACATTTAAAATCCAATTAAAAAGGTCTATATTCTTCGGCACAGTTTTACGTCGCAAACGAATAGGGCATCGAGGCAATCCCAGGCGGGTGAATCTGGAATGGAGGGACGGGCGGGGAGGGCGGCGGGCAGCTGCTTCTAAGTGTGCACGGTGCCTCTGGGCATATGTAAAGTGCGAGGGGAAAGTGGAGGGAAGGAAATCTTGGCTGCCTCCAGCTTCACTTGCTCAGCCCATATTGACTGACTGGGAAGCAAAAAGGGGCTTTCTAAACCTCTAGGCGAGATGGGGCAGATAAATGTAATCATAATATAAATTATATAGTATTATCATACACCCTCTCACGTGCGCGCACACACACACACGCATATCATTGTTATTATATAAATAATAAAGCCCGAGCTAAGGGGCCACTTGGTCCATCATCCAACAACATTGTCTCTTCAGGGGTCCTTGGTGCTCTCTGAGCTTGGTGGTTTTCTTGCAGACGTTCCGTGACCCAACTAGGTAACATCATCAGTGCTAGAAGAGAGAGGAATTTGCTCTCTCTGAATACTTAGTGGCTTGCCATCAGGGTGAGGAGGGTTCCTGGTAGTTTCTTGATTAGGGCGGTTGTTTACTTATTTATTTAGCGTATGGCATATCATACGGGACTAGCAGTATATACCACATTTCCCTAGATTAAAAAACACAAAAAATA
Source organism: Azemiops feae (assembly GCA_023970755.1). Taxonomy (NCBI): domain Eukaryota; kingdom Metazoa; phylum Chordata; class Lepidosauria; order Squamata; family Viperidae; genus Azemiops; species Azemiops feae. The sequence continues at coordinate 14,053 of JALGBA010002926.1, read as the reverse complement.
TACATGTTAAAAGATTTTGTCAGATACAATAGGAGTTTCCTAAACCATTGAGTGCATGCCCTCCCTTCTATAGATAGAACAGATAGATAGATAGATAGATAGATAGATAGATAGATAGATAGATAGATAGATAGATACGATAGATAGATAGGATAGATAGACTAGAGCGATAGATATTGGATGATTTGATTAGATAGATAGATAGATAGATAGATAGATAGATAGATAGATAGATAGATAGATAGATCTACACGATATGTTGCATGTGTGCACAGGCCCCAGCTGCACACATTCGGTGGTGCGTCAATGCAATTGCAGATAGCTATGATGGGAAGCTGGTGGTTTGGCATTGCCTCCTTACTAGGACCAAGAGAGAAGGACTGACCCCAAGGTCACCACAGTTGACTTTCATGCCTAAGGTGGGAGTAGAACCGACAGTCTTCCGATTTCTAGTCCAGTGCCTTAAGTATCCCGCATTGTCTTCTCACTGTCTATGGAGATTCTCAGTCATCCGGGTCATAATTGTCCCCAAGATGCTTTTCAGGAGGCAACTGGACTTTCTTAATTTTCTTTGAAGACGTTTCGCTTCTCATACAAGAAGTTCTTCAGCTCTGACTGGAGCATCACTTAATGGCCTTGGCTGCTTTTTGTAAAACCTAAGCAGTGTCACAACTAGTGGAGGCTAGTGAAAAGATACTATCGGAGTGTATTGTGCCATACGCTAAATAAAAACGTTTGTGTTTTTATTTATTTATTGCGACTCACTTGGGGGTTGCCAGCAAATTTTAGGGACGTCACAAATTTGGAGGTGGTGTAACTCGGTCAACTGGAGTCCAATTTAATACAGTTCCTGCTTCCCTGGAATAAACCATTTAGTTCCTGCAAACTGCATGCGGCTGGGGAATTCTGGGACTTGAAGTCCACAAAAATTGCCAAGTTTGAGAAACGCTGGATGACTTACAGGGATTAAATTGTCCCCTGCTGGCTGGGAATGGATGTGCAATACTCTGTGACACTCCACCTTTGCGGGGGCTTTATATAGGGCGCCCCAATACAATCCAGATTTGCATTGTCTTTTTCCGTCCTTAACTCCAACCAAAGTCTTCCTCCATATATGCTCCAGCCAAACTCGGAAGTTCTGGTTCTACCGGCCGCTCTACATTCCATCCGATCTCTGTTTAATTTATGGCAATTACCAAGTCGAGTTTCAAGAGGCGGAAAAGCCCAGCTTTCCTCCGCTCTCCTTTCCTACCATCATGTGCCTTCGGCTTCTCTGCCGAAATAGGGGACGGCTTCTGAGGGTCACAGCCCGGCGACGCCCGAGAAGGCTGTCCCAGGGCGAAGGAGAAGGCAAAGGTGGAGCCGGCGGGCGCTGCTGCCTTTGCAGCAAGGCCAGGTGAGGCGGGGCTTCAGGGAAGCTTCCCCGAACTGCCGCTCGACGCCGCTTTTCATGGGCGGGCGTGGGTACTAGGAGTTGCGTTTCCCACGACACGCGTTGCCCGATGAACTCAATTGCATGTGTTCGCACTCCCTTCTAGTAACATCACCGGAGGAGCCGGGCGTTTAGTAAGTTATTGCTGTTATTTAATATATTGGTGCTTTCCACTTAGTCTCGACTCCTGGCCATTGCCTGACCAATCCTGCGGTTTTCTTGGCAAGGTTTCCCCCCCCCCAGCTGCGGTTAGAATAGAATAACCGAGTTGGAAGGGACCTTGGAGGTCTTCTAGTCCAACCCCTGCTTAGGCAGGCAACCCTATACCATTTCAGACAAATGGTTTGCCGTTGCTTCCTTCCTAGGGCCGAGAGAGAGTGACTGGCCCAAAGCTGGTTTTGGAGGACTACCCAGATGACTTTTTGCCTCTAAAGCAGAACTCACAGCCCCATTTCTAGTCTCTGCCTTAACCACGTGACAAAGCCGCTCTAAATTTTGCATATTTTTTAATCAGCCTTTGTTATTTTTATAAATAACTCAAGGCGGCAAATATCTCTAATGTCCTTCCTTCTCTTATTTCGCCATGCAGCAACAGCCCTAGGGTTAGGGTTAGACTTAGGCGACTGGAGAGGAATTGGCCCAAAGCTTGGTTCTCATACCCTAAGGTGGTACTAAAACTCAGCCCCCACCCCCAATTTCTAGCCTGGCACCTTCCACCCCAATTGACTAGCTGTCTATTTTTCACCCCAGTGAAATGATATTCACGAATGGGCATACTAGGAAGATTAGAAACTAAGATGCAGCAAGAAATTAGTGTGATGTAGGTAGACATAAAACATTTAATAAATGCGTCAGTTTCAAAACTAGCAGCGAAGGTAAAATCTAATCTCACTCATTTTAATATTAACCATAGCAATAAATTTATGTATGTTTGGTGAGGTTTATCTTTAAAGTTATCACCTATCAAAGTAACCTTAATTCATCATTACAGGCCTTTTTGAAGGCCGCGCCATGTCTCGCTAAGGGACAAGCAGGTACAGCAGCCACCAAAAGAAATAAACCTTTTAAATGGCGTTTTAAGTTTATTATTCTTTATTAATAAAACCTTACTAATATTAGGTTATCTTACTCTGCCCCAGGGTCGCAGCAAAAGGGCCTCCCGTCGCCCTATTAATATTAATAAGGCGTTAATAATAAAGATAGAGAATAATAACCTTAAAATCCCATTCAAAAGGTTTATTTATTTCGGCGACCGCAATACCCGTTTTGACCACAGGAGGGCACGTTTTTCCGTCCCATAGCATTAACACCTAGACCTTCTCGGCATGGCGGCCTCCCGTCCGTCCAAATTGGCCATCCCCCAGTTCATTTGGAATCGACCTTCCTATTATGGCCGACGTCTTGTCCGTTGCTTTTAGTCATCCGTCGGCACCTTCCTGTCCTCTCTTCTGCTCTACGCTGCCGCAAGAAGGGAAAAAAGCCTCGTACTGCCGCAGGTGAGCCGAGCAGCCGCAAAAAGAAATAAAGCTTTTAAATGGAGTTTTAAGTGTAGTATTTATTAATGAAACCTCAGTAATATTAGGTGATGTTTTTGTGTCCCCGCGTCGCAGCAAAAGGGCTTCCCTTCGCACTATTAACATTAATAAGGCGTTACTAATAAAGAGATAGAGGAAATAAATTAAAATCCCATTAAAAAGGCTATTCTTTCGGCACAGTTTGAGTGTGCACGAGGGCCGGGCGGGCTAATGTAATGGTTTGGCGAGGGCGAGGGGAAAGAGGCGCTAGGGGGACGGAAATCTCGGCTGCCTCCAGCTTCACTTGCTCAGCCCTATGACTGACTGGGAAGTCTAAAAGGGCTTTCTAAACCTCTAGGCGAGATGGGGCAGATAAATGTCATCATAATATAAATTATATAGTATTATCATACACCCCACTCAGTCGCACACACACACAGCATATCATGTTTAATTGAAATAATAAAGCCGGAGCTAAGGGGCCACTTGGTCCATCAATCCAACAACATTGTCTCTTCAGGGGTCCTTGGTGCTCTCTGAGCTTGGTGGTTTTTTGCAGACGTTTCTGACCCAACTAGGTAACATCATCAGGCTAGAAGAGAGAGGAATTTGCTCTCTTTATATATACTTAGTGGCTTGTCCTATCAGGGTTGATGGAGGTGTTCCTGGTAGTTTCTTGATTGGGCGGTTGTTATTATTTATTTAGCGTAGGAATACATACATGGACTGCAGTATATATTAACATTCACCTAGATTAGGAAAAACACAATAAAATATAAATGTTAAAAGATTTTCAATACCAATAGGCCGTCAACCATTGAAGGAGCTTTATATTAGATAGTATAGATAGATAGATAGATAGATAGCTAGATAGATAGATAGATAGATAGATGATGATAGATAGATAGATAGATAGATTAGATAGATAGATAGATAGATTAGATATAGATAGATAGATAGATAGATAGAGATGTTGCAGGTGTGCGCAGGCCCCAGCTACACACATTCGGTCGTGCGTCAATGCAATTGCAGATAGCTATGATGGGAAGCTGGTGGTTTGGCATTGCCTCCTTACTAGGACCAAGAGAGAAGGACTGACCCCAAGGTCACCACAGTTGACTTTCATGCCTAAGGTGGGACTAGAACCGACAGGCTTCCGATTTCTAGTCCAGTGCCTTAAGTATCCCGCATTGTCTCTCACTGTCTATGGAGATTCTCAGTCATCCGGGTCATAATTGTCCCAAAGATGCTTTTTCAGGAGGCAACTGGACTTTCTTGATTTTCTTTGAAGACGTTTCGCTTCTCATACAAGAAGGTTCTTCAGCTCTGACTGGAGCATCACTTAATGGCCTTGGCTGCTTTTGTAAAACCTAAGCAGTGTCACAACTAGTGGAGGCTAGTGAAAGATACTATCGGAGTGTATTGTGCCATACGCTAAATAAATACGTTTGTGTTTTTATTTATTTATTGCGATCACTTGGGGGTTGCCAGCAAATTTTAGGGGACCTCACAAATTTGGAGGTGGTGTACTCGGTCAACCCTGGAGTCCAATTTAATACAGTTCCTGCTTTCCCTGGATAAACCATTTAGTTACCTGCAAACTGCATGCAGGCTGGGGAATTCTGGGACTTGAAGTCCAAAAAAATTGCCAAGTTTGAGAAACGCTGGATGACTTACAGGGATTAAACTTGTCCCCTGCTGGCTGGGAATGGATGTGCAATACTCTGTGACACTCCACCTTTGCGGGGGGCTTTTATATAGGACGCCCCCAATACAATCCAGATTTCTGCATTGTCTTTTTTCCCTCCTTAACTCCAATCCAAAGTCTTCCTCCATATATGCTCCAGCAAACTCGGAAGTCTTGGTTCTACCGGCCGCTCTACCATTTCCATCCGAGCTCTCTGGTTACATTTCTATGGCGATTCCCAAGTTCGACGGTTTCAAGAGGGGAAAGCCCAGTCTTTCCTCCGCTCTCCTTTCCTACCTCTATGGTGCCTTTCGGCTTCTCTGCCGAAATAGGGGACGCGCCTTTTGATGGTGTCACAGCCCGGCGACGCCCCGAGAAGGCTGTCCCAGGGCGAAGGAGAAGGCAAAGGTGGAGCCGGCGGCGCTGCTGCCTTTGCAGCAAGGCCAGGTGAGGCGGGGGCTTCAGGGAAGCTTCCCCGAATCTGCCGCTCGACGCCGCCTTTTCATGGGCGGCGTGGGTACTAGGAGTTGCGTTCCCACGACACGCGTTGCCCGATGAACTCAATTGCCTATGTTCGCACTCCCTTCTAGTAACATCACCGGAGGGAGCCGGGCGTTTAGTAAGTTATTGCTGTTATTCTTTATATTATTTGGTGCTTTCCACTTAGTCTCGACTCCTGGCCATTGCCTGACCAAATCACTGCGGTTTTCTTGGCAAAGGTTTACCCCCCCCCCAAGCTGCGGTAGAATAGAATAACCGAGTTGGAAGGGACATTGGAGGTCTTCTAGTCCAACCCCTGCTTAGGCAGGCAACCCTATACCATTTCAGGACAAAGTTTGCCGTTGCTCCTCCTAGGGCGAGAGAGAAGGACTGGCCCAAAGCGGTTTGGAGAGTGACTGACCCAGATGACTTTTTGCCTACTAAAAGCAAGATGTAGAAAATTCACAGCCTCCACTTCTAGTCTGCTGACTTAACACGCTAGACCAAAGCGCTCTAAATTTTGCATATTTTTTAATCCAGCCTTTGTTATTTTATAATAACTTCAAGGCGGCAAATAATTAATGCTCCTCCTTCTCTATTTCGCCATGCCGCAACAGCCCTATGGTTAGGGTTAGACTTAGGCTGACTAGGAGAGGAATTGGCCCAAAGCTGGTTTCTCATACCTAAAGTGGTACTAAAACTCAGCCCCCACCCCCAATTTCTAGCCTGGCACCTTCCACCCCAATTGACTAGCTGTCTATTTTTCAACCCAGTGAAATGATATTCACGACTGGGCATACTAGGAAGATTAGAAACTAAGATGCAGCAAGAAATTAGTGTGATGTAGGTAGACATAAAACATTATAATAAATGCGTCAGTTTCAAAACTCGCAGCGAAGGTTAAAATTAATCCCACTAATTTTAATATTAATCATTAGCAATAAATTTAGTATGTTTGGGAGGTTATCTTTTAAAGTTAGCACATATCAAAGTAAACCTTAATCAATCATACAGGCCTTTTTGAAGGCCGCGCCATTCTCTCGCTAAGGGACAAAGCAGGTAAGCAGACACCAAAAGAAATAAACCTTTTAAATGGCGTTTAAGTTATGATTATGTCTTAATAAACACCTATTAATATTAGGTTATCTTACTCTGCCACAGGGTCGCAGCAAAAGGGCCTCCCGTCGCCCTATTAATATTAATAAGGCGTTAATAATAAAGATAGAGAATAATAACCTTAAAATCCCATTCAAAAGGTTTATTTATTTCGGCGGCCGCAATACCCGTTTTGACCACAGGAGGGCACGTTTTTCCGTCCCATAGCATTAACACCTAGACCTTCTCGGCATGGCGGCCTCCCGTCCGTCCAAATTGGCCATCCCCCAGTTCATTTGGAATCGACCTTCCTATTATGGCCGACGTCTTGTCCGTTGCTTTTAGTCATCCGTCGGCACCTTCCTGTCCTCTCTTCTGCTCTACGCTGCCGCAAGAAGGGAAAAAAGCCTCGTACTGCCGCAGGTGAGCCGAGCAGCCGCAAAAAGAAATAAAGCTTTTAAATGGAGTTTTAAGTGTAGTATTTATTAATGAAACCTCAGTAATATTAGGTGATGTTTTTGTGTCCCCGCGTCGCAGCAAAAAGGGCTTCCTTCGCCCTATAACATAATAAGGCGTTACTCAATAAGAGAAGAGGATAAATTAAAACAACTTTAAAATCACATAAAAAGGTCTATTTCTTCGGCACAGTTTTACGCGCAAAGCATAGGATCGAGGCAATCCCCATGCGGGTGAATCTGGAATGGAGGGTTTAGGGATGGAAGAAAGAAACAAGGGAACGGGCGGGGAGGGGCGGCGGGCAGCTGCTCTAAGTGTGCATGGGGCCTCTGGGCATATGTAAAGTGCGAGGGGAAAGAGGAGGGAAGGAAATCTCGGCTGCCTCTAGCTTCACTTGCTCAGCCCATATTGACTGACTGGGAAGCTAAAAGGGGCTTTCTAAACCTCTAGGCGAGATGGGGCAGATAAATGTCATCATAATATAAATTATATAGTATTATCATACACCCGCGCACGGGCGCACGCACACACACACACACACACGCATATCATTGTTATTATATAAATAATAAAGCCGGAGCTAAAGGGGCCACTTGGTCAATCATCCAACAACATTCTCTCTTCAGGGGTCCTTGGTGCTCTCTGAGCTTGGTGGTTTTCTTGCAGACGTTTCGTGACCCAACTAGGTAACATCATCAGTGCTAGAAGAGAGAGGAATTTGCTCTCTCTTTATATACTTAGTGGCTTGTCCTATCAGTGTTGATGGAGGTGTTCCTGGTAGTTTCTTGATTGGGCGGTTGTTTACTTATTTATTTAGCGTATGGCATATCATACATGGACTTGCAGTATATATTAACATTTCACCTAGATTAGAAAAACACAATAAAATATAAATGTTAAAAAGATTTTTGTTCAGATACCAATAGGCCGTCTAAACATTGAAGTGCAGCCTCCTTTATATTAGATAGATAGATAGATAGATAGATAGATAGAAGATAGATAGATACGGATAGATAGATAGATGATAGATAGATAGATAGATAGATTGCATTGATTTGATTGCATTGATTGATGATTGATTGATAGATAGATGAAGATATATAGAACGATAGATAGATAGATAGATAGATAGATAGATAGATCTACACGATATGTGGCAGGTGTGCACAGGCCCCAGCTGCACACATTCGGTGGTGCGTCAATGCAATTGCAGATAGCTATGATGGGAAGCTGGTGGTTTGGCATTGCCTCCTTACTAGGACCAAGAGAGAAGGACTGACCCCAAGGTCACCACAGTTGACTTTCATGCCTAAGGTGGGAGTAGAACCGACAGTCTTCCGATTTCTAGTCCAGTGCCTTAAGTATCCCGCATTGTCTCTCACTGTCTATGGAGATTCTCAGTCATCCGGGTCATAATTGTCCCAAAGATGCTTTTTCAGGAGGCAACTGGACTTCCTTGATTTTCTTTGAAGACGTTTCGCTTCTCATACAAGAAGGTTCTTTAGCTCTGACTGGAGCATCACTTAATGGCCTTGGCTGCTTTTGTAAAACCTAAGCAGTGTCACAACTAGTGGAGGCTAGTGAAAACATACTATCGGAGTGTATTGTGCCATACGCTAAATAAATACGTTTGTGTTTTTATTTATTTATTGCGATCACTTGGGGGTTGCCTGCAAATTTTAGGGGACGTCACAAATTTGGAGGTGGTGTACTCGGTCAACCCTGGAGTCCAATTTAATACAGTTCCTGCTTTCCCTGGATAAACCATGCAAACTGCATGCAGGCTGGGGAATTCTGGGACTTGAAGTCCACAAAAATTGCCAAGTTTGAGAAACGCTGGATGACTTATAGGGATTAAACTTGTCCCCTGCTGGCTGGGAATGGATGTGCAATACTCTGTGACACTCCACCTTTGCGGGGGGCTTTTATATAGGGCGCCCCAATACAATCCAGATTTCTGCATTGTCTTTTTTCCGTCCTTAACTCCAATCCAAAGTCTTCCTCCATATATGCTCCAGCCAACTCGGAAGTCTTGGTTCTACCGGCCGCTCTACCATTTCCATCCGAGCTCTCTGGTTACATTTCTATGGCGATTCCCAAGTTCGACGGTTTCAAGAGGGGAAAGCCCAGTCTTTCCTCCGCTCTCCTTTCCTACCTCTATGGTGCCTTTCGGCTTCTCTGCCGAAATAGGGGACGCGCCTTCTGATGGTGTCACAGCCCGGCGACGCCCCGAGAAGGCTGTCCCGGGGCGAAGGAGAAGGCAAAGGTGGAGGCGGCGGCGCTGCTGCCTTTGCAGCAAGGCCAGGTGAGGCGGGGGCTTCAGGGAAGCTTCCCCGAATCTGCCGCTCGACGCCGCCTTTTCATGGGCGGCGTGGGTACTAGGAGTTGCGTTCCCACGACACGCGTTGCCCGATGAACTCAATTGCCTGTGTTCGCACTCCCTTCTAGTAACATCACCGGAGGGAGCCGGGCGTTTAGTAAGTTATTGCTGTTATTGTTAATATTATTTGGTGCTTTCCACTTAGTCTCGACTCCTGGCCATTGCCTGACCAAATCCCTGCGGTTTTCTTGGCAAGGTTCCCCCCCCCCCAGCTGCGGTTAGAATAGAATAACCGAGTTGGAAGGGACCTTGGAGGTCTTCTAGTCCAACCCCCTGCTTAGGCAGGCAACCCTATACCATTTCAGACAAATGGTTTGCCGTTGCTTCCTTCCTAGGGCCGAGAGAGAGTGAGTGGCCCAAAGCTGGTTTTGGAGTGACTGACCCAGATGACTTTTCTGCCTCTAAAAGCAAGATTAGAACTCACAGCCTCCCACTTTCTTGTCTGCTGCCTTAACCACGACTAGACCAAAGCCGCTCTAAATTTTGCATATTTTTTTAATCCAGCCTTTGTTATTTTTATAAATAACTCAAGGCGGCAAATATATCTAATGCTCCTTCCTTCTCTTATTTTCGCCATGCAGCAACAGCCCTAGGGTTAGGGTTAGACTTAGGCTGACTAGGAGAGGAATTGGCCCAAAGCTGGTTTCTCATCCCTAAGGTGGTACTAAAACTCAGCCCCCACCCCCAATTTCTAGCCCGGCACCTTCCACCCCAATTGACTAGCTGTCTATTTTTCACCCCAGTGAAATGATATTCACGAATGGGCATACTAGGAAGATTCGAAACTAAGATGCAGCAAGAAATTAGTGTGATGTAGGTAGACATAAAACATTTTAATAAATGCGTCAGTTTCAAAACTAGCAGCGAAAGTAAAATCTAATCTCACTCCTTTTAATATTAACCATAGCAATAAATTTATGTATGTTTGGTGAGGTTTATCTTTAAAGTTAGCACCTATCAAAGTAACCTTAATTCATCATTACAGGCCTTTTTGAAGGCCGCGCCATCTCTCGCTAAGGGACAAGCAGGTACAGCAGCCACCAAAAGAAATAAACCTTTTAAATGGCGTTTTAAGTTTATTATTCTTTATTAATAAAACCTTACGAATATTAGGTTATCTTACTCTGCCCCAGGGTCGCAGCAAAAGGGCCTCCCGTCGCCCTATTAATATTAATAAGGCGTTAATAATAAAGATAGAGAATAATAACCTTAAAATCCCATTCAAATGGTTTATTTATTTCGGCGGCCGCAATACCCGTTTTGACCACAGGAGGGCACGTTTTTCCGTCCCATAGCATTAACACGGTCCTAGACCTTCTCGGCATGGCGACCTCCCGTCCGTCCAAATTGGCCATCCCCCAGTTCATATGGAATCGACCTTCCTATCATGGCCGACGTCTTGTCCGTTGCTTTTAGTCATCCGTCGGCACCTTCCTGTCCTCTCTTCTGCTCTACGCTGTCGCAAGAAGGGAAAAAAGCCTCGTACTGCCGCAGGTGAGCCGAGCAGCCACAAAAAGAAATAAAGCTTTTAAATGGAGTTTTAAGTGTAGTATTTATTAATGAAACCTCAGTAATATTAGTTGATCTTTTTGTGTCCCCGCGTCGCAGCAAAAGGGCTTCCCTTCGCCCTATTAACATTAATAAGGCGTTACTAATAAAGATAGAGGATAATAACTTTAAAATCCCATTTAAAAGGTCTATTTCTTTCGGCACAGTGTTACGTCGCAAAGCACGGTGCCTCTGGGCATATGTAAAGTGCGAGGGGAAAGAGGCGAGCGGAGAATGGCGAGGGGAAAGTGAAGGGAAGGAAATCTCGGCTGCCTCCAGCTTCACTTGCTCAGCCCATATTGACTGACTGGGAAGCTAAAAGGGGCTTTCTAAACCTCTAGTCAAGATGGGGCAGATAAATGTAATCATGATATAAATTATATAGTATTATCATACACCCACGCACGCACGCACACACACACACACACGCATATCATTGTTATTATATAAATAATAAAGCCGGAGCTAAGGGGCCACTTGGTCCATCATCCAACCACATTGTCTCTTCAGGGGTCCTTGGTGCTCTCTGAGCTTGGTGGTTTTCTTGCAGACGTTTCGTGACCCAACTAGGTAACATCATCAGTGCTAGAAGAGAGAGGAATTTGCTCTCTCTTTATATACTTAGTGGCTTGTCCTATAAGGGTTGATGGAGGTGTTCCTGGTAGTTTCTTGATTGGGCGGTTGTTTACTTATTTATTTAGCGTATGGCATATCATACATGGACTTGCAGTATATATTAACATTTCAACTAGATTAGAAAAACACAATAAAATATAAATGTTAAAAAGATTTTTGTTCAGATACCAATAGGCCTTCTAACCATTGAAGCGCAGCATCCTTTATATTACATAGATAGATAGATAGATAGATAGATAGATAGATAGATAGATAGATAGATAGATAGATAGATAGATAGATAGATAGATAGATAGATAGATAGATAGATAGATAGATAGATAGATAGATAGATAGATAGATAGATAGATAGATCTACACGATATGTTGCAGGTGTGCGCAGGCCCCAGCTGCACACATTCGGTCATGCGTCAATGCAATTGCAGATAGCAATGATGGGAAGCTAGTGGTTTGGCATTGCCTCCTTACTAGGACCAAGAGAGAAGGACTGACCCCAAGGTCAGCACAGTTGACTTTCATGCCTAAGGTGGGACTAGAACCGACAGTCTTCCGATTTCTAGTCCCGTGCCTTAAGTATCCCGCATTGTCTCTCACTGTCTATGGAGATTCTCACAGTCATCCGGGTCATAATTGTCCCAAAGATGCTTTTTCAGGAGGCAACTGGACTTTCTTGATTTTCTTTGAAGACGTTTCGCTTCTCATACAAGAAGCTTCTTCAGCTCTGACTGGAGCATCACTTAATGGCCTCGGCTGCTTTTATAAAACCTAAGTAGTGTCACAACTATTGGAGGCTAGTGAAAAGATACTATTGGAGTGTATTGTGTCATACGCTAAATAAATACGTTTGTGTTTTTATTTATTTATTGCGATCACTTGGGGGTCGGTCGCCAGCAAATTTTAGGGGACGTCACAAATTTGGAGGTGGTGTACTTGGTCAACCCTGGAGTCCAATTTAATACAGTTCCTGCTTTTCCTGGATAAACCATTTAGTTACCTGCAAAGTGCATGCAGGCTGGGGAATTCTGGGACTTGAAGTCCACAAAAATTGCCAAGTTTGAGAAACGCTGGATGACTTATAGGGATTAAACCTGTCCCCTGCTGGCTGTGACACTCCACCTTTGCGGGGGGCTTTTATATAGGGCGCCCCCAATACAATCCAGATGTCTGCATTGTCTTTTTTCCGTCCTTAACTCCAATCCAAAGTCTTCCTCCATAAATGCTCCAGCAAACTCGGAAGTCTTGGTTCTACCGACCGCTCTACCATTTCCACCCGAGCTCTCTGGTTACATTTCTATGGCGATTCCCAAGTTCGACGTTTTCAAGAGCGGAAAGCCCAGTCTGCCCTCCGCTCTCCTTTCCTACCTCTATGGTGCCTTTCCGCTTCTCTGCCGAAATAGGGGACGCGCCTTCTGATGGCGTCACAGCACGGCGACGCCCCGAGAAGGCTGTCCCACGGCGAAGGAGCAGCACGGAGAAGGCAAAGGTGGAGCCGGCGCCGCTGCTGCCTTTGGATCAAGGCCAGGTGAGGCCGGGGCTTCAGGGAAGCTTCCCTGAATCTGCCGCTCGGCGTGGGTACTAGGAGTTGCGTTCCCACGACACGCGTTGCCCGATGAACTCAATTGCCTGTGTTCGCACTCCCTTCTAGTAACGTCACCGGAGGGAGCCGGGCGTTTAGTAAGTTATTGCTGTTATTCTTAATATTATTTGGTACTTTCGACTTAGTCTCGACTCCTGGCCATTGCCTGACCAAATCCCTGCGGTTTTCTTGGCAAGGTTTCCCCCCCCCAGCTGCGGTTAGAATAGAATAACCGAGTTGGAAGGGACCTTGGAGGTCTTCTAGTCCAACCCCCTGCTTAGGCAGGCAACCCTATACCATTTCAGACAAATGGTTTGCCATTGCTTCCTTCCTAGGGCCGAGAGAGAGTGACTGGCCCAAAGCTGGTTTTGGAGTGACTGACCCAGATGACTTTTCTGCCTCTAAAAGCAAGATTAGAACTCACAGCCTCCCACTTTCTAGTCTGCTGCCTTAACCACGACTAGACCAAAGCCGCTCTAAATTTGGCGTATTTTTTTAATCCAGCCTTTGTTATTTTTATAAATAACTCAAGGCGGCAAATATATCTAATGCTCCTTCCTTCTCTTATTTTCGCCATGCAGCAATAGCCCTAGGGTTAGGGTTAGACTTAGGCTGACTAGGAGAGGAATTGGCCCAAAGCTGGTTTCTCATACCTAAGGTGGTACTAAAACTCAGCCCCCACCCCCAATTTCTAGCCTGGCACCTTCCACCCCAATTGACTAGCTGTCTATTTTTCACCCCAGTGAAATGATATTCACGAATGGGCATACTAGGAAGATTAGAAACTAAGATGCAGCAAGAAATTAGTGTGAGAGGTAGACATAAAACAATTTTATAAATGCGTCAGTCAAAACTCAGACAGCGAAGTTAAAACTATCCTCACTTCATTTTTATTAACCATAGCAATAAATTTATGGATGTTTGGTGAGGTTTATCTTTAAAGTTAGCACCTATCAAAGTAACCTTAATTCATCATTACAGGCCTTTTTGAAGGCCGCGCCATCTCTCGCTAAGGGACAAGCAGGTACAGCAGCCCCCAAAAGAAATAAACCTTTTAAATGGCGTTTTAAGTTTATTATTCTTTGTTAATAAAACCATACTAATATTAGGTTATCTTACTCTGCCCCAGGGTCTCAGCAAAAGGGCCTCCCGTCGCCCTATTAATATTAATAAGGCGTTAATATTAAAGATAGAGAATAATAACCTTAAAATCCAATTCAAAAGGTTTATTTATTTCGGCGGCCGCAAT
>JALGBA010002925.1:0-68118 GCA_023970755.1 Azemiops feae | reverse complement strand
TTTGACTGTGTTCTATTGCTTGTGCTTCCATAATGTTGAATTCCAATATTGCATGATCACTTCCTCCCAAGGTTCCTGTGGCTTCAACACCTTCTATCATTTCATCCCTGTTAGTGAGAATTAGATCCAAAATGGCTAATCCCCTAGTTCCCTTCTCTACTTTTTGGGAGACAAAGTTGTCTGCTAGGTTTGCAAGGAATCTGTTTGAATCTGTTTATCTCACTCATTATTCTGATTACAGCCTATGGACCCAAACTGTGAACCCCTAACTTTTCTATCAGATTACTGTGTATCATCTGCAAACTGAGGGCTGTATTCACATTATAAATGGCACATTAGAACCAAACTCTAAACCCTAATGGGTAAAGCAAAAAAATAAGCTAAATTTGAAAAGAAGTTTAATTTTATTGACTTCTTCATTTAATTAATATAAAATATTATTAACATAATTATCAAATCATGTATTTAATACATTCCCCCTATTGCATGTTAAAAAATATGATTCATTGGTATACCTTTTTCTAGTGTTTTGTCTAAATATACTGCTTAGTTGACTCTCTGAGTAGCAAAAGGTTGCTTTTTGGAGAAAAATAACTGGAAAATATAGCAGAAACAAAGATAATTTCTGAGATTCTGAGTAATCATAATTGCTTAGATTAGTGTTAATGGACTTGGACAAGATCTCTATGCATTAATTCAAACTACAAGTGCTAGTTCCTTGCCAAACAGTTTATCTTGCTTGAGGAGGCTAGGTAAATGTTAGGAATCAATAATTGTTTTTTAATCTGATTATGAATTTTAAGGAAGGCTGTTGTAAAACCAATACATTCAAAGATGCTTTGAATGACTCTTACCACAAAATGGGAGATCAATTATTAATGATTTGGAACCCAAATGATAGGTGGTTTGTTGGACTGTAGATTCTACTAGAAAAATCAATGCTTAATGACTCCATTTCAACATGGCTTCAGACTGATTCTGAGACAGAAATTACCTTGATTAAAGTGATAAATAACTTGCACTTGGAGACAGAGTGAAGAAGGTGTCTGAGTGAAACCTCCCACGATCCTGAAAAGCCTTGAATACTACTCCATCTAATTTATAGACTACCTAGCAGGATTGGGAATGAGTGGCATGGTTTTACAATAATACGAGGGTAATTTGGAAATAAACCTCCGTTTGGTTATCAATGACACTCGCAGATAGAGAACTTTTATTATACACATTAGAAAAATGGAACATTACATTACTTTTTGACATAATCGCCATTCAAATCTGGGCTATGGGGGAGGTGATCAAAAACATCCCAACGGAACTGCTTCAAACGTTCTTGGGTGCGTCTAGCAGTGTGCAAGCGAGCATTATCATGAACCAACACCACACCGGAAATGGTGCCATAAAAAATCCTGCCAAATGTGAAGATGCCAAAGGAGTACTGCTAGTGAAGTTCATGGAGCGTGGTTCGACCATCAATTCAGAAGTCTACTGTGAAATGTTATGAAAACTCAAACGAGCCATCCATAACAAGCATCAGGGCATGCTGACTTCCGGTGTGGTGTTGGTTCACGATAGTGCTTGCCCACACACTGCTAGATGCACCCAAGAACTTTTGAAGCAGTTCCGTTGGGATGTTTTTGATCACCTCCCTTATGGCCCAGATTTGGCGCCGAGCGACTACTACTAAGGAATTTCAAACCTTGTAAGATGTTATGACAAGTGCTTCAATTGGAATGGTGATTATGTCAAAAAGTAATGTAATGTTGTAGTTTTCTAATGTGTATAATAAAACTTCTGTGTCTGCGAGTGTCTGTCATTGATAACCAAACGGAGGTTTATTTCTGAATTGCCTTCATACTTCTGATATCTACATGAGGGATCATATAGTGACATTTCTGTTCTATTCAATGGAACTTCTGTCTTCTTCACTACTTACAATATTGATGAATAATATTTCCTCTGGGAAGTCAAAATGGTGTCCCAGAGCTTTATTTTACTATGGTTATCCTGAATGGAACAACTCTTGCCTTTTCTCAATGTTTTTATTGCCTTGATTTTAAAACATTATAATTTTAGACTTTATGGCTTTTAGATTTTAAAATTATATGGCTTTAATTTTACTTTGTACCCCATTTGAAGTCCTTTATGATGGCAATATCATTAGTAAATAAATAATTAAATAACACCTGAGATGTGGGTGGTCTTAATAGATAACAATTGGCCTAAAGTAACTGTGTGAATTTTTTTTCAGTCCATGTAGATGTCATAATTTTTGGAATAGCTGATGCAGTGAATAGGACATGGGAATGATTTGTTTAATCTCACAATTTATATTATCTAATTAAAATTTCCAAAAACAATATAAGAATATAAATGGGATTCCCTGCATGTTTCAGTTCAATTCATCAATAAACAATATATGCAAAATGCATAAATTATATCAAAGACTTGAAAATAGCATATAGAAATGCATTATATTAAAACCAACACTCACAGATTGCTTCTATCTGTGTAATGAAAGATCAGTGATGCATTTAGTGAAAAGTAGCAATAACATTTCAGAAAGATATATACAAAATGCAGTTTTAAGTGTATTGCTTTTTATCATGAGAGAATGTTCTTATGTTTTGTTTGTTTTTATGCAGTGGATAGAGAAAGAGAAAATAACACTAGTTCAGTTAAAAACACCATAGGCTACCCTTGCTGCAACATCTTTTGTGTTATTTCTGTATACTTCTCTAAATCCAATTAGATCTGGGCACCAGTGCTACAAGATTTAGATTGGATTAGGGTGACCAAATAGTCTCATCATAATGATTAAGGTAATTCAACATTAAAAAGCAATGGAATGAAATTTTCAGGAATCTGTCAAAGGTGGAAAAGTAGATGTGATTCTGAATGTAGGAAAGGCCATTATTTTCACTTGTTGGAAAACAAATGTGATTTTTTCCTAATTTACAGTTGGCAAGCAGACACTGGAATATGTTCATCAATTGGTGTGAAATGTGTGCATAATTTATAAGGCTTTCTAAAAGGAAAGAAGAGAAAGAAAAATTCCTATTTGCCCTCTAGGATGTTATTTACTGTAGTCAATACATTATAAGCCAAATGAGGATGGGGAACATTTTCATCTGGATCCTATTTAAAGTAGGAGTTACTAGATCAAGGATCCTCAAGGTGTTTCTCTTTTATTTAAAATAAAATTAGCAAGCTCTAAACATACATTAAAAATAAAAAAATATAATTGAAATTGGCAGTCCCTCCCTTGGTCAAATTAATCTATACAGTAAAAGTTTTCTGATAGTATTCTCATGGTCTAATTTATTCAGAGCTCTTGGGTTTTCTTCTAGCATGTGTAAATATTGCCTGATTTATTTGTCACTCTTCTGGACATCTCAGAAAGTCTTTCAAAATCTGAGCACCTTTGGTACATTCCATACATAAAGTTAAAAATAAAATAAAAAATTTCACCTAGTCGTGGGCAACAATAAGATGCACCAATGGCTAATGATGGAAAAGTGTGTAGCCATACTTAAACTGAGTGAGGTCTGGGTTTTGTTTTAAAAACATATTATTTTTAAATGAGTAATAATAAAATAAAACCTAATCAGCCAAAAATTACAATAGTGAATAAAAATCCCAACACAAATTATTATAGGTTGCAAGATAATCTTTGACATCAGATTTTGGGAGCAAACTACAGGGTCCAACTCTGAAGAACTTGATGAAGAGTTTCCAGGCAATATATTTTACCTGTCCCTGATATTAGCAGTTTAACTTGATATATTTATTATGGAAAAAATCCAGCAGAGGAAAGTATTTCACATGTGCAAAGTATTTATGTGTCATATGTAATGGAGATTAAATACAAGACTTGCTAAGAATTCTCATCACCTTTTGCAAAGAAAAAACAACAGTGCAAATTCTGTTCAATCCCATTGCTCCTAAACCATAGATTTTAAATATGGTACATATTTAGCCATCACATTCACAAAATTTTGAGAAAAAAAATCTGCATATATTTTGGTTCTGTTGGGATCACCAGCAGTGACAGGACTGAATGAAGTGGTTTGAATTTGTATATTTGGGAGCACCCATAGAAGCATGGGGGAATACTTTGCTTTTCTTCCCCTACTGTTATTCTTTTGTAATTTGTCCAACTTCCATTTATGTACAAATATCAAGAATACATATAGATATATTTGGAGGATGACATATTGGGAGACACTACTTTGAAAACAATCTTGAGCCAGTGATAAACATCTTGAGCCTTCGGAATCTTATTATGGCTCTCAAACAAAATTGTACTTAAATGTGGTATTTTTCTCTCTCACATGGTTGGTTTTGCAGAGGCTTGAGATATCTTTGTTGCTGTATAACCTCCTCAAAATTGGATGGCTCTTTCATGGGATGAGGGGAACATTTACAATACAAAATAGCATTTTAACCCCTATGAAACCATAACAGACCAATATAAATAATTAGAACCTCAAAACCCAAACTTTGGTTTTACACATTCTAATAAGGTCTCATATCTTTATGGTTTCAGGCAGAAAGAAAGAAAAAGTGATATGCTAGGTAAACAAATATTGCCTGCCCTGTAGCAAATTTCTCAATAAATTAGCTAATTTGCTGTTTTTTAAAAATATAATTTTTGCAGATCCCTAACCCCAATTCCTCACAATGAACTGTTGATCAGATAAACATATAGAATTATTGCACATGGATGAATTCTGCACATTATAAAATTATGAACCAAGAAACAGGGCATACAATGCGGCTTTATTCCAACCACATAAATATAGTGCTTATAACATGACAGGATTCTACATCAATATATTTCAAAAGAATTAAACCAGCCCCACTCTCCCACTCTCTATGCATCAGACCTGAATTATTTTGTTAAAGATCGCAGAAAAGGGGGCTTTGGTCATACTTCAATATGTGATTTGCAGAAATCTATCATTCAGTGACAGTTGATGAAAGTGGTCTTCTTACTGCCGCCAATTATCATCATTCTACCTTCAGGAAAGATATTTGCTTGAAATCTGAAAAAATTCACATTTTCTATATTATTATGCTCTTGTGCAACATCTCTTCATTTCAATGGACCTCTCCTAAGGCACTGGTCCTTGATGCTTTTTGATAATTTCATGGTTATGGATTGTTTAAATTCACCGTCACTGTAACGATTTCATTGCAGCTTTTGAATTCCAACAAGATTAAAATGTACTATATAGCTGCACTGCAACAAATGACCTAATCTGAATTATTTTAATTTTTCATTCATGTTATTCAAAATGCACCTCTTCTTTGAATTAACTTTGTTAGTTCTCTATAGAGCTGTTCCTCTTATCTTACAGTTAGGCCATTTTTTCAATAAGTGAATAAAAAAAGTAAGTTGTCAGTGAATTTTGCCCTCTTATTTTTGTGTGTGTGAATGTATGTATGTGTGTGAATGTGTATGTATGTGTCTAAGACTGTATAAAAAGCAGAAGCTTTCTAGGGCTGCTTTTGCCTTCAGTTACCTCTAATATTTTGAGAGCTACTATGTCCTGGACAGCATAAATGCTCAAAATCTGAGATCCAATTTTGAAAAGCTATTGAAAACCTATTACTAACATATTTTGTTTGACCTGGCAATATTTCTATCACCATTTCAACATTAAAGCAAAAGTATAAAACTACCTGGATTCCTTCCAAGTCTTACCCTATATTAGTTTCAGTTAACTTGGACAGTATTATTTTGAAACAGTACATGAAGAACTATATTTTAGTAAATTGTTTATATCAAGTTAGAACTGATTCACATACCTTGTCTGGGAGAATCATAAATAGTTCCATGAAGTAACAAAAAAGGTGTAATTTCAAGAAGAGCTAAACTTTCACCAATTAACACAGAAGACCTTGTCTTAGTTTAAAGACCACTTGTTCAGTTCCGAATTTTCCTCTGACTTTCCACAAACACCAATAGGGAAACCAGAAATTGCAATCCTATGAGGTTCTTGCTTAACAACCCACAGTGATTTGTTAACAATGGTAGCCTTTGGGACTGTTGGAACTGCTGGCATTAAGCGTTGCAGTCATGTGATGTTACACTTTATGTCCACATCATTTAGCGACAGAAATTCCAGTCCTAATATCTGTGGTTAAGTGAGAACTACTTGTAAAAGGCACCTTATTGCTTTCAGTATGAGGCAGCTGTCTGTGCAATTTGTATACTTTCATTAGTCTTTAATATGGCCCTGTAATTGGCTAAAATCAGAATATGGTTATACTTGTCACTTAGTGGTTTTTTTTTGAGCCCTCAAGTTAGTATTGACTCCTGGTAACTGTCTGGATGATCTCTGCAGTTTTCTTGGCAAGCTTTTATAATAGTGGTTTGACATTGCCTCTTTTCTTTCTGACTAGTCCCAGGTCACACTACCTTTGTGCATAAGATGGGACTAGAACTCATGGTCACCGGTAATTTAACCTGTACACCAAACTGACTCTCTTCATTTAGTGTGTACATGTATATTTGCTATATAAATCCAAGAAGACAAAAAAGCTGGAGTGAAAATTTGCTTTTGTTGTTTAAGGCTCTTAGGTGTTCTTCATGGGAGGGAATGTCATCTTTTCTTTTTATATAAAACAATAATATTTCATGATCCAAAATCAGTTTTGCAAAGCTGGGGCTACTGAAACTTTTAAGTTATCATATAGAGTTCAGCCAAAATTGGCTGAATATAAGATGTTTAGCAGAATATGGTAGAAAGGAGAAAGATGCATAAATCACAGGCTAAAATTAAAGAACTATGTTTGATTTCCAATTTCACTTTAAGTTGCTGCAGATTGTATCTGCCCTCAGTGTGGAAGAGACTGCCATTCTCGAATTGGCCTTTTTAGCCACACCAGATGCTGCCTTAGGACCTCTTTCCAAAGCACGATACCATAGTCTCTCGAGACTGAAGGATACCAATGATGAATGAGGTCAAGGAGGCATAAAGAGTGGAAATACTTGACAATGTATTACTTTTTTACTATGTGAATAATGTGGGTCACTATTTCCTAATCATTTATCAAAGTTTGAATTTTCTTATCTATTGTAACATAAAAATGCTACAAAAAAGCAACAAATAATTAGCTTCAGTTAGACGAAACATTTCTTTATGGAGGGGTTAGTGGGTTTAATAATAAACTTCTGGGAACTATAGAATTGGGAATAGAAGGCCAAAAACTTATTTCATGTTGCTATCTTCTACTTTAGACACATCTCTAGCAGGGGTTATTTTGATAGTTGTAAGTTGCGATAGAATTGTTTTCTATAATGTGATCCTAATCACAGAGGATTCATAAACCAGCAAAATATTTAATGCAATCAAAATGTTATTCATATATTTATACAATGCCCATAAGAAACAGGCAGAGTTTCTATCACAGCATCGTGGCCATTGGCCATTATCTTGAATTTTTGACCATTCCTATGGATACTTGTACAAAGTCCTTATTAAAAATTCTTATTACTAATTTGTATAAAGTTTCCAAATCATTTTGAAAGGTTCTCTGCGTATAGAATTCACTGAAGTTACTCATATGGAGATTATAAAAGCATAGTTATTGAAATCAGACTTTCCACTTTCATATAGTTAGATATCAGTTAATGACAATAAAGAGTTGTCTATGCTACCATGGCTACTGATGCCTCTAACTGAGATTAATAAATTTAAGAACAGATCCCAGGATATGAACCTGACTCTTTCCATTCAGGGCTGACAACTTGAAATCCTCAAGCCTTCCTTTTTTTGCAGCCTTCTATGCTGGTTTTCAGTACAATTCAATTACAGTGGTGTAGTTACTAAAAATGAGTGACACTACTTCCTCCTGGAGAAGCATAAAGTATATGTAAACTGAAAAGTACACCCTAAAAAACATTTTAAAAAAAGAAAGAGCCCATAATTGACATAAAATTTACAAAACAAGAAAATGAGGAAACCATGGACTTTCCTTTTTTAAAAGAAATTATTTAAAGATTTAAAAGCAGAAATGAGAACTAATGCAAACTAAAATAGAACAGAGAAAAAGAAAAGAAAAGAAACAGATAAAATAAAAAGCTAAGTGCAATACAAAGAAAGTAGAAGAAAATGGAGGGAGGGAGGGACGGAGGGAGGGAGGGAGGGAAGGAAGGAAGGAAGGAAGGAAGGAAGGAAGGAAGGAAGGAAGGAAGGAAGGAAGGAAGGAAGGAAGGAAGGAAGGAATATTCTTCACAGCAATTATTGTACCATTACATTTTAACCTTCTTTAAAGTTACAACTTAACTCTCTTCTTTCTATAATCTATCCTGTCTGATAATCAAAACCATAACCACAAGTTTATCAATTTTTATGCAAAAAATCCATAAGGGGTTTCAAGTCACAAATAAAAATATTGTCTTTTCTCTCATCAGATAAGTCAGTTTGTCCATCTCATTAAGTTCTGTCAATTTCATCAACTATTCCTCCATGGTGAGAAACTGTGGTCTTTCACTTAAGCACGATGGTACTTCAACCATTTTATGTGATCCATTTTGGCCCATGTCTATCACCCCTACAGAGTAAAATAAATGTTGCTGCCATACTTCAAAGATTGCCACTGGTGCTTTGGGGTACAGCATCCCTTGTACAGATAGAGGAAATATTCCATGCTGAATTCTGAGTATGGAGTTGTTGTTACATGATAAGTTTTGAATTCTGAGATTTGGCTCTGATGGTACAGATACCAATAGTGAAATGGCACTTAGCCAATATTGCCATCCCTACCTCTTTATACTCAAAAATACCAATTCAAAGGGGAGGGTCTTTTGTTTTGTTTTTTTCTTACCAAATAATGGGATCTCAACAGAGAATGGAAACATCTGTTCTTGCTAAATGCATGAAATAAAACAAGATTAAAGTTTGAATTGATAACAGCTCAGAAAAATTGGAGTAGAATCCTTATCCAATGCAAACCAATAGTTGATTCAATATTATAGTAAATATTTCACATATTGTTCATATATGTGAAAAATCCATTTATATTTTGTTATCTCCCTCCCCACTAGAAGCAGAAAATACCAAAGTTTCTATCCGCTCAAGAAAACAGCCCCCTGAAGAGTGTGAAATGAAAGTGGGTAACACATTTTCTTGGGCAGTCTGCATATTTCTCATGCATCCAGTGTGCCATAATTCCCTTATTAACACAGTTCTTTGGCATTTTATTGTCTTACTGCAACTCCTGTCTCTGCGTGAATCTTAACTAAACAAGTAAGTCACTATGATGTGAAAGGATAAGTAATGTTCCTAGTTATAATATAACCAGGTCCCAAGGAATCAAACCCTATGGTGTGCCAGAGAAAAACAATGATCAAACAACCTCCCACTGATCAGAAATATTTGTTCACTAAGACCTAACATATTTTCCTACAAACTAACACTGAAATTACTAAAATTACCCAGGATCTTATATACCCTGCCTAGGCAGAGATAATAAAATAATATACCCACCAGGTTTATTGCTTAAATAAGCAATATTCAAATTTCTGACTGTAAACCATCCACTGGAAAGAAATATCTAGAGGGAGATTAAAAAAAAGAAAAATTAAGTATGATGGATATCTACCAGGGATGATATTAATGCTATGTTTTTTAAATATTCAAAATATGTTGATATTTGTTTATAAAACATATGATGAACATTTAAGCAATAATTTCTAATATTTTTGGGTGACCCTATTATAAGAATTGGATCCTCAAAAAAGGAAGATTACTTACATGATAAAATCACTTTTAGAAGATACATTTCTTTGATAGACAAATATAAGCAATATATTGCTCTGGGTGGTTAAATAAAGGGATTACCATTTACTTCTCAAATTCATTTATGAGGTATGATCTGAATCAATCAGTCAATCAAATGTTTATTACAGTCAAATACCAGTACAATTTGGTCTCAATCAAAGCAAAGTGAGCTGGAAATGAATTCTAGAGTTTAGAGGAAGAAGTAACTTTACCAATGACCATCCAGCTTTATTAATATCTTTTCCTCTGTTCTTTAAAAAAAAGTATCTTCACATATATGCTCAAAACAGCTCCTGTGAGATGTTAAGCAGGAAACAGTTAATCCAAGGAACAAGTCTCAAAGAGCTCAGTTAACAATATTTATTGGAGGAAAAAATAAAGATTACAACATAAAAATTCCAGCCATTGACTTACTGTCAAATAAGACATCTAAATATTGTAGGAGACCCTTGACAAGTTTCTTCTGCACTTACAATGGAAGTGGCTGAAAAGTGGCAGGCTGTTATAAAAGCAGGATACTCTACATCTCCTTGTTTGAATTCGCTTTTTATCAGTCTCTCAAATATTAACAGAGTACCTAATGGTTCAATGTTATGGGTCAAGTGATTATTCTAAAAAATAATAAAGATGGAGGGGGGAAAAGTATTTTTCTAAAAATAATGAACAATAGAAAATAGAGCCTACTGATAACTAAAAAATAAGCTGACTTCTTCCTCCATTCTCATAATTCTTTTATTCTGTCAGTTCTTCAAAGCAGGGTCTCCCAACCCCTGGGCTGTGGCCAACTACCAGGCTGTGGCCTATTTGGAACTGGGCCATGCGAACGGCAGGTTAATGCACATGCATTTGCACATGCAGCTCAGCTTATCCAAGTGGCAGGCCAGCACACGTGCACATGCACAGGCAGCTCAACTTGCAAAAGTCGAACTGCGTCGGCTCGCTGCTCGCACAAGTTGAACTGCATGTGCACGCATGCATGCCGACCCTGGGGGCCCAGTTCCCCTTTTTCCCACCAGCCGGGCTGCCAAACTGCAAAGGTTGGGGGCCGCTGCTTCAAAGTATTCCAGATCAGGAAACAAGAATTCATAGGAAGACTAGAACATACATTACTTACAGTAGATAGTCTGTAATAATAAAATCTTGAAAGTCTATCTTCTCTTCTTTTTGCTATTATAGTCCAGCAAGGTAGGATGAGGTGAAGTTAATCTGAGTCTCTTCATAATCTCTCCCAACTTTCTGGACTTAATGCATGTTTATTTTATATCTGATATTTCTCAATAATCTCTGGATTCTCTCGCCAAGATCATCTCCCTAGCTCTCTTTATATAGCTCAGAAAGTCATAGAAAATTTCTGCCTCTTTCACGAAGACTAACAATGCCTGTGAAGAATTCATACTGACATTAATTTCAATACTCCAATATTTCCAATTTGAAGTTAACATTAATATACACTTTCATAGTATTTGCATTTTTGGAGGGCCACTTCATATATAATCTTTAAAGCATTCTGGAAGTCTTTTAAGTGGGACTCGGCATGCAATAAAAGATAGCAGAATTATTTTGAATCCTGCTTTGGGGAGCTTTAATAAGGAAATGGGAGCTGAAGGTCAAACATTCTATGTTTTATAATAAAAAAGAAAACATACATTGATGGAAATGTGCATGCAAACATTGTTTTGTCACTGGGATATTTAAAACTCACTGTATCCATTCACGTGGTTACAAATATCTCTAAAACATGCTATTAGATCAATCCAATCCAAGTCAAACGAATCAATAAATACTATGTCTGGCTGAATGGTTCATTGTTATTCAGAAGTCAGGCAACAGTTCAGAATGATGATGTGTTCAATCAATTCACAATATTATTATGTCTTAAAGATTACAAGATTAGTAATGGGGAGATATTAAACTATCATTGTCATAATAAAGAAGTAATATTTGGAATCTTTAAATTCCAAGCCATGACAAACAGGTAGGAATCTCTTGTTTTATTTTTAACTACTGATTTCATTATATGATTTGATTAGCATTATTTTAACATTTAACATTGTCTTTCTTGGACAAACTATATATTTATCCTTTCAATAAAATCTAATTTCCTGAAAAATGAATCACTGAAATGAAAGAGCAAAGCACTGTGCTGAATGTTTAAAGTTATCAATATAACCTTCAATATCCATGCAAGGAGAAAAATAATTTGTTTGGTGAAAAAGACCACCCTTACTACATTTAATCAAATTAAAGAACATAGAAAATTGCCTCTTCCTCTTCCCCAAATGCTTTTTGCAACTGAATACTGAAAAACAATGTCCTTTTCTTAAAACTCCTTGAATTCAAAGACTAATTAAGCTATTAAAACACAACAAAGCTTATCTTTGTTCACTAAGTTCTTCATTTGCCATTTTCTGAAGTGTTGAGACTATTAAAATTATATTTATCCTTCCATGATACAGTTTTTTGTATTAAAGTAATATTTCATTCTCCTTCATGGATTACTGCCTTGTCGTGGCGAAGGGGCTTGCATAACTCAATGAAGCTATGAGCTATGCCGTGCAGGGCCACCCAAGACAGACAGGTCATAGCAGAGAGTTCTGACAAAATGTGATCCACTGGAGAAGGAAATGGCAACCCACTTCAGTATCTTTGCCATGAAAACCCCATGAACAGTACCAAAAGGCAAAAAGATATGACGCTGGAAGATGAGCCCCTCAGGTCGGAAGGTGTCCAATATGCTACTGGGGAAGAGCAGAGGGCTAATACTAGTAGCGCCAGAAAGAGTGAAGTGACTGGGCCAAAGCCGAAAGGATGCTCAGCATCTGGTGGTGAAAGGAAAGTCCGATGCTGTAAAGATCTTTTCTCCATAGGAACCTGGAATATAAGATCCATGAATCAAGGCAAGCTAGACATGGTCAAACAAGAGATGACAAGACTGAACATTGACATCTTAGGAATCAGCGAACTAAAATGGACAGGAATGGGTGAATTTAACTCAGATGACCATCAGGTACACTACTGCAGGTAAGAATCCCTCAGAAGAAATGGAGTACCCTTCATAGTCAATAAAAGAGTAGGAAAAACAATACTGGGATACAATCCCCAAAATGACAGAATGATTTCAGTTCGAATCCAAGGCAAACCATTCAATATCACAGTAGTCCAAGTCTATGCCCCAACCACTGGTGCTGAAGAGGATGAAATTGGCGAGTTCTATGAAGCCCTACAGCACCTTATAGAATTAATACCAAAAAATTATGTCCTTATCATCATGGGGGATTGGAATGCTAAAGTAGGAAGCCAAAAGATAACCAGAATAACAGGCAAGTTTGGCCTTGGAGTACAAAATGAAGCAGGGCACAGGCTGATAGAATTTTGTCAAGAGAATACGATGGTCATAGCAAACACTCTTTTCCAACAACCCAAGAGATGGCTCTACACATGGACATCATCAGACAGTCAACACAGAAATCAGATTGACCATGTGCTCTGCAGCCAAAGATGGAGAAGCTCTATACAGTCAGTAAAAACAA
This sequence comes from Azemiops feae, assembly GCA_023970755.1. NCBI lineage: Eukaryota > Metazoa > Chordata > Lepidosauria > Squamata > Viperidae > Azemiops > Azemiops feae. The sequence goes on along the minus strand of JALGBA010002925.1, from coordinate 54,797 downwards.
GACCAGGAGCTGACTGTGGCTCAGATCATGAGCTTCTTGTTGCAAAATTTAGGCTTAAATTGAAGAAAGTAGAGAAAAGCACTAGGCCACTCAGGTATGAACTAAATCATATCCCTGATGTATATACAGTAGAGGTGACAAATAGATTTAAGGATTAGATCTGATAGACAGAGTGCCTGAAGAACTATGGACGGAAGTTCGCAACATTGTACAAGAGGTAGCAACTAAAACCATCCCAAAGAAAAAGAAATGCAGGAAAGCAAAATGGCTGTCTGAGGAAGCTTTGCAAATAGCTGAGGAAAGAAGGGAAGCAAAAGGCAAGGGAGAAAGAGAAAGATACACTCAATTGAATGCAGAATTCCAGAGAATAGCTAGAAGAGATTCTTAAATGAACAGTGCAAAGAAATAGAAGAAAAAAATAGAATAGGAAGGACCAGAGATCTCTTCAAGAAAATTGGAGATATGAAGGGAACGTTTCATGCAAAGATGGGCATGATAAAGGACCAAAATGGCAGGGACTTAACAAAGGCAGAAGAGATTAAGAAGAGGTGGCAAAACTACACAGAAGAACTATACAAGAACGAGCTTAACGTCCCAGATAACCACGATGGAGTGGTCACTGACCTCGAGCCAGACATCCTAGAATGTGAAGTGAAATGGGCCTTAGGAAATCTGAACAACAACAAAGCTAGTGGAGGTGACAGTATTCCAGCTGAGCTATTCAAAATCTTAAAAGACGATGCAGTAAAAGTGCTACACTCAATTTGCCAGCAAATTTGGAAAACTCAACAGTGGCCACAGGATTGGAAAAAGTCAGTTTACATTCCAATTCCAAAGAAAGGCAATGCCAAAGAATGTTCAAACTATCGCACCATTGCACTCATTTCACATGCTAGTAAAGTTATGCTTAAAATCCTACAAGCTAGACTCCAGCAGTATGTGGATCGAGAACTACCAGAAGTACAGGCAGGATTTCGAAGAGGCAGAGGAACTAGAGATCAAATGCCACATACGCTGATCATGGAGAAAGCTGGATTCCCAGAAAACATCTACTTCTGCTTCATTGACTATGCTAAAGCCTTTGATTGTGTGGATCACACAAATTGTGGCAAGTTCTTAAAGAGATGGGAGTACCAGACCATCTTATTTGTCTCTTGAGAAACCTATATGCGGGTCAAAAGCAACAGTGAGAACTGGACACGAACCACTGATTGGTTCAAAATTGGGAAAGGAGTCCGGCAAGGCTGTATACTGTCGCCCTGCCTATTTAACTTATATGCAGAGCACATCATGAGAAAGGCAGGGCTAGATGAATCAAAAGTTGAATTAAGATGCCGGGAGAAATATCAAACAACCTAAGATATGCAGATGATACCACTCTAATGGCAGAAAGTGAAGAGGAACTAAAGAGCCTCTTGATGCGGGTGAAGAAGGAGAGTGCAAAAGTTGGCTTGAAACTCAACATTAAGAAAACCAAGATCATGGCATCCAGCCATCTCAATTCCTGGCAAATAGATGGGGAAGAAATGGAGGTAGTGACAGATTCTATTTTCCTGGGCTCCAAGATCACCACAGATGGGGACTGCAACCAAGAAATTAAAAGACGCTTGCTCCTGTGGAGGAAAGCTATGGCAAATCTAGACAGCATACTAAAAAGCAGAGACATCACCCTGCCAACAAAAGTGCGTATAGTCAAGGCCATGGTTTTCCCAGTTGCAATATATGGCTGTGAAAGTTGGACCATAAGAAAGGCTGAGCGCAAAAGAATTGAGGCCTTTGAACTATGGTGCTGGAGAAGACTCCTGCGAGTCCCCTGGACTGCAAGGCGATCAAACTGGTCAGTCCTGACTGCTCTTTAGAAGACCAGATCCTGAAGTTGAAACTCAAGTACTTTGGCCACCTAATGAGAAGGAAGGACTCACTGGAGAAGAGCCTGATGCTGGGAAATATAGAGGGCAATAGAAGAAGGGGACGACAGAGAATGAGGTGGCTGGATGGAGTCACTGAAGCAGTAGGTGTGAGCTTAAATGGACTCCAGAAGATGGTAGAGGACAGGAAGACCTGGAGGAACATTGTCCATGGGGTCATGATGGGTCAGACACGACTTCGCAACTAACAACAACAAGTATTTCATTAAACTCCTGTAAATTGGAGTTGATTGTCTTGGGAAAAGGACAAACATTATAAAAGAATCTGTGAATTTTGAAAAAGTAATTGTAGGTAAAAACAGCCACAGCAATTATATAATACAATATAATACAATTATATAGTTATAATATAATGCAATTATATAATTATATAATAAACTTTAGGTAATTAGGACTCATTGTTTGAGATTATGTTTGATTGACATTCATTATTAAAAATACAGCTGAAATTATCTCCAGTTTTGTTGACGTAAAGACTACCTAGTGCAGGGGTCCCAAAACCATGGGCCGTGGACCGGCACCAGTCCATAGCCCACCAGGAACTGGGCTGCACCAGCAAGCAAAGCCCCATCTGCCCAGCGGCACACAAAACCATGTCCCCAATCCCTGGAAAAACCGATTACTCTTCAATTCCTATCAGCCAAAGGATATGACTATCTTAGAAAAAATAGAAACAGCTTTAACCAATAGCTAAAATTTATACTTTTGGATATTGGAGGAATCTCAAGTATTTGCATCTTTCTTCTTTCCAGTAAGTTTTGGGTTAACATGTAATAAAACCTGAAATTTAGACAGAAAATCCTCTGCAATAACTAGATTGTTTCTTCTTTGAATCAGTATGTCTAGTCTGCATTTTCCAATGCTTTAAATAGCCACTCCCTAGCCTTGGAAACTTGATTTTTTTCAAACCAATAATAGATAAAGATATTCTTTCCTGCTAATATAAAGCAACTCAACAACTTTTGAATACTTCATTTTGTACATTCATTCTAAGATTTAATATTAGAATTGCATCAGATTCTGATTTGGCTCTTGGAGTTTGATTAATTATTTGTGGTTATTCAGTCCAATTACTTTGAACTTTGGAGTTTAACTCATAATATATTAAATTATCTGTAGTGATCACAAAATAGATGTTCTGTAGCTATTGAGTTCTATGCTCCATATTCCTTTAATACATTGAAATTATATTTGAGTGTCAGGTGGCATTTAAATAAATCGTATTGTACTTCTTTCACATATAATTGTTATTTGAATATTTATTCTATATATATGTATATAGAGAGTCAGTGAGGTATAGTGGTTGAGGTGCTGAACAAGTAGCAGGGATGCTCAATTGTCTCCCTTAGGCATGCAAGCCTACAAGATCACCTTGGGTTAGCAACCTCTCTAGCAGCCCTAGACTGGGAAATCACAATACATCTATTTATCAACCCACACTGGAAGTTATAATCCATAACCTTCAATGAAAAAAATTTCACTGTGTATTGTTTTGGGCTGTAAATATAGGCACATACACACATGCATACATCATGTCTGATGTACAATTCTCAAACAGCCCCATATGTTTATATAATTATCTTTAAAAGTACTTTGGCTTGCAAATATTAATTTACTCTCACAACACAAAGTCCAATTGCCTTTTGAAAAAGCACGTTTGGGACAGCCATGACTGGATGACTGACAATCTCCATAGACATCCTAAGACTTACTTTGCCAACATGAGAAAGTAAGTGTACCATACCATAGTTTGCATACTCTGTTAAGTCTCCTTTTTTCATATTAATACATAGCTTGTCCTCTTCTAGTCTGCTGCCCATGATATTGTTTCTAGATTTGCTGGAAGTGATTTGTTAGAAATTTACTGATTTGTCTTCCATTGCTTGCCATATATCCATGGCACAGGTGGGATTCAGCTGGTTCGCACCAGTTTGGCAGAACCGGCACCTAATTTCTTTTTGAGTTCGATGAACCAGTTAATCCATGGCAGAACGCCCCCTGCCCCTGATTGTGCAAATTGAGAACATTAATAATTATCAGGTTCACAAAGGTACTTTTTCCTATTTTCTGGCAACCGCGAGGTGGGATAACATGAAAACCCATCTCCCGAGGCCAGGCAAAAGATAATTTCTCAAGTCGCCTCCACAGTCCGCCCCTCTGATGGGCGCAGCTACTCCCTCGAGTAGCACTTTGCACAGCCAGTCAACGTATCTCTATGGCTTCTGCCTTCACTTTTCCTATATCCGGTCTCGCCTTCCTTCAGTGGTAGCAGCACAGGGCCTCAGTATTTTGGTGAAGGCGATCGAGCCGGAGCCCATAGAAGTGGAGGAGGGTGAGCTATTGCTTCAGACTGGAGCCCCAACTACCCCCTCGCCTCTGCTATGGCATCAGCAGAGGAACTAGCCGTGTGGGGCACTCGTTGAGACAGCTGCTGCCAGTAATGGAGCCTGGGGAATGGGCTGGGTGGGAGGTGCCAGTGTTGCTGCCACAAGGCGAAGCCAGTGGGAGAAGGGGGATTGGACCCATGCGCCCTGCTTCCCGGTATCCTGCCACAGCCTCTCACATCACCCCACTGGTGTGGCATGATGACGCATCACTGTGATATGTCGGCATTGCCAAAATCGGCTGCAGACCAGTGGGGCGGTGTGAGAGGCTAAAGGAGCTACTGCTAGTAACAGAGCCGGGGAAACAGGCCAGGTGGGGGGGCAGCTGCCAGTGCCGCTGCCACAAAGCAAAGCAGACCCGTGTGCCCCACTTCCCGGTATCCTACTGCAGCCTCTCATGCCACCCCACTGGTGCTGCAGCCAATTTCAGCAATGCTGCTGCATCATGGTGATGCGGTGTCGTGCCGCACCAGTTGGGCAGTGTGAGAGGATGTGGCAGGGTATCGGGAAGCAGGGTGTCTGGGTCCAATTCCCTTTCCTCCACTGGCTTCGCCTCATGGCAGCGGCACTGGCAGCTCCCCCCCAGCCTGTTTCCCCGGCTCCGTTACCGGCAGCAGCTGCCTCAGTGAGCATCCCACCTCTGTTGATAAGCAGAGGCTAGTTCCTCTGCTGATGCCATAGCACAGGCAAGGGGGTAGCGGGGCCTCCAGTCTGAAGCAATAGCTCGCCCTCCTCCAGTTCTATGGGCTCTGACTGGTCATCTTCACCAAAATACTGAGGCCCTGTAGAGCTGCCATTACCCAATAGGCCCCACTACTGCTGAAGGAGGGTGAGACCGGAAACAGGAAAAGTGAAGGTGGAAGTCATAGAGATACGTTGACCGGCTGTGCAAAGTGCCACTTGAGGGAGCAGCTAGAACCATCAGAGAGGCGGACTGTGGAGGCGACTTGAGAAATTATCTTTCTCCTGGCCTCGAGAGATGGCTTTTCATGTTATCCCACCTCGCGGTTGCCAGAAAATAGGAAAAAGTACATTTGTAGGTTAGGTGAGTGAACCTGATAATTATTAATGTTCTCAATTCACACAATATATTGAACTGTAAACTGAACAAATAGAATTTCCAGCAGCAGGTTAAGTTACACATTTACAGGTCCAGAGAGCAAAGCTGTTATTTTTGCAGTCTGTTAGCCCTACACATACCTTAATGTGTGTAGGTATTTCATTAACTTAATTAAGCGCATTACATCAACATAGTCATCATTTGCAATCATGTGACATCCCCCCCATCTCATGTCTATGGTAGCAACCAGAGAACCAGTTGTTAAATTATTTGAATCTCACCACTGATCCTTGGGTATTTTCATATCCCTACTCTTTTCAAGTTATACAAATTAATGGTACCGTAAGTTAAAACATTTCACTTAAAACAAACAAATTTCTTTTTGTATTTCAATTCTACTTCATACCTTAGGAAACTGATTGAATATCAAACTCGGACCCATTGGGTGGGTTTTTTTAGTATCTTAGTTGATGTTCATCTTGATGAATGTTAATGCTTTTTCTATCTATAAATTATGATTAGTTTTCAAATAGGAGGATATAAACAAAGTTAGTAGCTTCCTACCAAGACCATGAGGATTGAGAAAAGCAATAGCAGAGATAATTCCAGTTCTATAATTAAGCAGACCCCACAGCCATTTCCTTTCCACCCACCTATATTGCATTCTATCAAGTATCATGTTATATAAACTCTACTTTTGACATATAATTTTGATACATAAAAATAAAATATAACAATGACAATTCTAATTTCCTTACAAGCATCATTTTTAACCTTATGCTTTATACTGCTTCTAGTAATAAACTCCACATGCAATAGTCACTTGACATGAAATCAGTCTTACCTACAAACCTTACAGAAGGCCAGTGTAAAGTAGTTGAAAGAAATCAAGATCTCTAGGTTTGCCAAGATTTTCTAATCTTTATTAAGTGAAGTTTTTCCACAGCAACTCCTTTTTATAGCTGAAAGTAGACAATACAATACTAACTCTAGCCATAACTGTAACCCTGCCTTCATTAATTATTAATGAATACCTTAACATAATAACTATATCCAATTATATTCCATTATAGGTAGTCCTCGACTTATGACCACAATTGAGCAAAACAAAATATTTGTTAAGTGAATTTTGCCCCATTTTACAATCTTTCTTGGCCCAGTTGTTAAGTGAATTACTGCAGTTGTTAGGTTAGTGACGTGATTGTTAAGTGAATCTGGCTTTCCCATTGAGTTTGCTTGTCAGAAGTTCAGAAAAAGTGATTACATGACCCTGGGACACCACAACCGTCATAAGCATGAATCAGTTGCCAAGTGTCTGAATTTTGATCATGTGACTATGGGGATGATAAAATGGTCCTAAGTGTGAAAAACTGTCACAAGTCACTTTTTTCAATGCTGTTGTAATTTTGAATGATCACTAAATGAATTGTTGTCAAGGACTACCTGTATTAGAAAAGAATCGTCCTACTAGATTCCATGCAAATGACATTTTCAGTACAAAATTAGTATTGGCCCCAATAGTTGTACAAAGGAGCATAGTTAGACATTCATCTTGGCTTATGCCAAATATACTACTTAATAAACCTTTATTTAGTCCTAGCAAACCAATTAAGTTGAAAGTTGCCTTTCTTTTGACTTCAAGCAACAGAAATATTTGCTATACAATACCCTTATGAATTTAGTGGATGATTGGCTATGGGTTTTCAGCACTAGAGAAATTCACAGAGCAAGAAAAAAGCCAGGAGGGCCACATAAAATAATTCTATGTGAAGCAATGAATTGCACTGCCTTGTGGAAGACTGCATTGAATTATTTTGTTTCCCACTGCTCAGAGGTGAGTAATTACATATGTCCCACTTGGCTAGACAAAAGACACTAAACAGCTATATGGAAAGAGATTTTTTGGGGGAAAAAGTGAGTTCCAGAGGCAGCTAGAAAAACAAGTATTTTCCTCCAATCTATCTAACAATAAAAAAGAGAAAGTATACTACTCATTGACCCTTACCCCACTTGGGTTGTGGAGAGAATCTGTTATTAATTAAAAAATATAATTATAAATGCTCCTGGAACAATAAAAAATACCAACTTTTTTATGATGTGTAGTCATTGGTACAAATCAGAGCTTAACAATATGTCTATTAGAATTAAAATTTCATTGTAATTCTCTCTGCTTCTTCTTTTTTGGTACCACACGTAGCTTCAAATCTACCTGAATACCAAAAGAACAAGCTTAGTATTTAATGTTATAATATATATTTTAATTTCATGTTGTATTAAAAAATGTAACCATCATATAAGCTTGGCATGTAAACAAACAAACAAACAAACAAACAAATAAATAAATACATAAATAAATAATCAACCACTAAAGTCAACCACAGAAAATCTGGAGTTTGCTTTGTAATGTTAGGCTACTACTCTAATTCTATTCATGCTATTGTTGCTGTGCCTTTGTGTCACATTTTAATTGCCTGGACTAGGCTCCTCAGGTTTTTTGACAAGTTTTTTCAGAAGTGGTTTGCCACTGCCATCTTCCTAGGGTCGAGAGAGAATGACTGGCACAAGTTTATTCAGTTGGCTTTGTGTTCAAGACCAGACTATAACTCATAGTCTTTCAATTTCTAGCCTAATACTTAGCCCCTATGGCAAACTCACTTTCTTTATTGTTGTAAGGTATAATAAAGTAATGTTGCAAGCATTTCCTTTTCCTTATTGTACGAGGGCAATCCGGAAATAAACCTCAGTTTGAGCATGTGCAAGAAATAGGTGGGGATAGTGATGCCTGTCTTATGGCACCGTGCACAGTAGTTCCATAGGCAGTGAGGAGTGGAAGGAGAAGGTTGTGTTGTAGTTGACTCATCCATTAGATCAATTGAAAATGAACCGTGCCATAGAAAATCCCGCCAAATGTGAAGTGTGTGCAGTAATACAATTCCTGTGTGTGAAAAAACTTGATGAATTGCAACTGCTGAAAGTTTTTTCACGCACAGGAATTGTATTACTGCACGCACTTCACATTTGGCGGGATTTTCTATGGCACGGTTCATTTTCAATTGATCTAGTGGACAAGTCAACTGCAACACAACCTTCTCTTTCCACTCCTCACTGCCTACTGAACTACTGCACCCGGTGCCATAGGACAGGCATTGCTATCCCCGCCTATTTCTTGCAAATGCTCAAATGGAGGTTTATTTCCGAATTGCCCTCGTATATCAAGGCAAGATTATTCTCAGTGCCTTTTTCCAGCTTCCGCCTTTATACTGGACTGAGATGTTTAGAGAGATCTTTATTGTCTCTTTTATCTGCTAACTGTTTTTGCAGTCCTTCACCAAGTTTATGACTATCTTCTTGTACACACATCCACCATCAGAATCAGTCTATCGTGTTGTGGGTAAACACACTCTGGTCACATGGCCATGGGAAATGTCTGCAAACTTGCTCCTCTTACTCTCATTTGGCAGCTCCCAAAAGTCAGACGGAACTGGAAAATTCCCCTCTCTGCATGGTAACTAGTACTAGAGAGTTTTCATGGCAGGAAGCATAGATTTTCCTTCACTGTCATATTCATTACCTATTAATAATGATGGCAGGTCAAGGTAATGGGTCTTATACAGAATTTTAAACAGAAGTTACGTACAAGATAGGCCTGGACATCTGCTGAGCATTTCCATGACCTCTCAGATTGATAGTAGTCCTTTTAGTGAATAGGTTATTCCAGATATTTCTTCTTCTGTATCTAGAATTCAGAATATAATACACTTTTCTTCCCATTTTCCCATCTACCAGAATGTGGAGGATCTTCTTCCCTGTCTACCAGAATGTGGAAGATCATTTTTAGAATGCAAGAGGCAGAGGAGCTCTTCATGGACAAGCAGCAGCCAATGGAAGGCTAGATGAACAGAAATAGGTGATTGCAAACCAAGGGCAACCAAGTTAATTTGCTAGGTAACAGGAAAAGGGCCAGTAAAGTTTCTCTCTCTTAGTCCAACTCACCTCAAAAGATTGTTGTTGTGGGGAAAATAGGAAGAGGAAGGTATGTTGGCTTTATTTGCCACTTTGAGTTATTTGTAAAAATAAAAAGGCAGGATACAAATAAACAAATAATTAAATTTTAAAAAAAAATGCTGAGTCCAGTTTTTTAGAAGGGCAAACAAAAGACAAAAACTAAATGGAAAGCCACACCGATTCCCCACCACAATCTTGTCACTCTTTTGCATGTGTGTATCTGCAGTAGACTTGTATGTAGGTCTTGAAGAGGAGCTAAGCAGCCTGTATTTCCTGCAGAAAGTTTGAGGCCCAAGGAACAATAAGAGCCAGCGTTCTGGAGGGCAAAGAGATAGGATTGTTCATTGGATAGGCTGGTCTTTGAACTATGTAGGAGTTCATAAGTAAAAAGTCTCTGGAACTCTTCTCTGCACATATAGGGAAAGTGGGTTTTTAAGTGGACTGTCTTAACCATAGTTTTAACTGGGAAACTGTGAACATCCTGGACCAAGCCAAGTCCAAAAATGCTAGAGAATTTCTGGAAGCCTGGCACTCAGATAAATTGGCCATCAACAGGCACATAGAATAAACATCTAAATACCATTAAAAATACAATCAAAAAAGCCAAAAAGGAAACAAAAACACCAAAACAACTGTTCACCAGCAATCAACACCCAGATGAGCAAAGATTATCATCAAGATTAACATTAGACCAAAACTCAAGATGCAAACAATTCCCCGAATCAAGGAACTACCAACTGAGATAAATAAGCTTAACAGGAAACAACAGCCTAATCACTGGTATATAAAATGAGAGCAAACCCTATTTCCTTACTAACACTGATGTTACATAGTTTGGGAATGAAACATCTGCAACAATAACCAAACTCAGAGAGCACAAAAGTCCCCACAGTAGTAAAATACCTGATTGTCATTTTTCAACCCAGCAAAATATTCTGCGCAATCTTCAGAGTGTGTGAAAGTTGTAAAGCACTTGGTCTGAAATTTATAGAGGCATGGATACATGTAACAATTTAGTTTCTGTAGAAGACCTTCGGTGTACCTGCCAAAGTGAGTGAAAGGATCTCAGTATCAAAGCTAATGTTAATAGCATACCCTTCCGTGTCCCAGTTCAAACAATGCACTAAAAAGTTGAATGCAACTTCTTAATAACTATATTTTGTCTATATTGAACTTTTGTTTATTCACTTCCACTCAAGTTATGTTGCACTTTTTTTTTCTTTTGTTAGATTATGTTTGATTCTCAGGGACTGTCTAGTTTCTGCAGTTTTCTTGAAAAGATTTTTCAGAAATGGTTTGCCATTATCTCCCTTTCCCAGGGCCAACACAAAATGATCAACCCAACTTCCGGTTTTGCGTCGTAGTGATATGGACGCAGGGAAGCAGGGCTCTGCCTCCCAAGCCTGATTTCACCCTGCTGGGGGCCCAAAAAGGGCCTAAAGTCAGCCCGGAGAGGCAATAAAGAAGAAGGGGACCTTCATAGATCACAGAGAGACAGTGGTCAATCCGTTTGATCTGAGGAAGCCCTCTGAACCAGCAGGGGAAAGACTGGCTGCAACCCGGTGGCCAGTCTGAAGCTACCGACAGCCGGAAAAAAAATCACTAATTAGCAAAGTGTGAGCAATGTGTTTGAAACTGGGTGAGACTATTTTCCTTACTCTACTATTTCAAAATCTTTTCCTGTAGAAAAATCCCAAAAAGAAAGAAAGCTCCCAGAAGCAAGAAGGTGGGGGGTTTCTTTTTTGCCCCTCCCCTAGAAGAAAAGAGGCGGTTTAACATCTTTGGGGAGAAAAGCAGATAGATTATAAAATCAATTTGGAAATAATATAAAGACATAACACTGAAAAATTTTGGGGACTTAAAAAACTTTGAAAATCCTATTTTCTTTTAAAAGTACCGTACTGAACTTTTGAGAAACAAGTCCTGATTGAAAGATAGACATTTAATGACATCTAGTGGTGAAAAAAAGAAACAGCACTAAAGAATTTATACAAAAAGCAGCAATGGAAATGGAATTTTTCTTTTAAGAAAATAAGAAAGAAGATACATCGCTCCAAAATGTTTGGGATATAGCTAAAGCATACTTTATAGGATTAGCCATAACTTATATGGTGAAAAAAACCAAGGAAAAAACAACAACAAATGAAGCTAAAGGAAGAATTTATAAAATTGGAATCAGAACTACAAAGAGACCCACAAAAGAAATTCCTTAAAAAAATAAATGGAGATAATAAAAAACAAATTAAATTTAGTAGAAGATGAAGAAATAGCTTAACAAATTAAAAGAGCAAAACAACTTTTTTTGAAAATGCTAATAAGCCGGGTAGATGGTTAGCCTATAAATTGAAAAAAGAAAGAGAGAAAAAACTGATAAATAAATTGCAAGATGTGAAAGGTGATTTACAACTTCAAAATGATACAATAAAAAAAAAATAAAGAATTCTATGAAACACTCTGTGATATAGAAGAAATCTATCATGAAAAAAATAATGCAATATATAGAAAAAGCCAAGCTACCAAAAATTTCAGAGAACTTTAAAAACATACTAAATGGAAAAATAAAAATGATGGAGCTGATGGAAGCTATAAAAAGACAAAAAATGACAAGACACCAGGCCCAGATGGGCTACCTGCAGAATTTTACAAATGTCTACAAGATATATTAAGCCCATCAGTGAAAGAAGTGTGTAACAAGGTATTATCAGAGGCCAAATTACCAAATACGTAGACAGAAGCCAAAATTATTTTAATACCAAAAGAAGACTTGACCCAGATAAAGAACGATAGACTAATATCTTTATTAAATGTGGACTATAAAATCTTTGCTTCAATAATAGCAGAAAGACTGAAGAGATTTTTGATTGAATTTATACATCTAGATCGAAATAGATTCTTACCAAAGAGACAAATAAAGAACAATTTAAGAATGATTTTAGATACATTGGAATACTATGAAATGCATCCAGGAAAATAAATGGTGCTAATTTTTCTAGATGTGCAGAAAGCCTTTGATAATGTAAACTGGCAATTTATGATACAACAGTTAAACTGTATGGATTTTGGAGAAAAATTTATAAATATAATTAAAACAATTTATTATAGACAAACGGCTAAAGTAATTATAAATGGAGATTTTATAGAGAACTTTAATATTAAAAAAGGCACAAGACAAGGGCGTCCATTATCTCCATTATTATTTATTTTAACTTTGGGCGTGCTGCATAGAAATGTCAGATAGGACCCAGAAATTAAAGAAATGGAGATAAAAAACAAAAAATACAAATTACAAGCATTCGCGGATAATTTGGTATTTATACTAGAAGACCCGTTGGAGACAAGCCCTAAACTATTGACAAAGATAGAAGAATTTGGAGAAGTAGCAGGATTGAAAATAACAGAGAGAAGACTAAAGTGATACTCAAAAACCTTACAGATAAACAAAAAAAAACCCCAACTGTCAGAAAAAACAGACCTCCAGGTAGTTAAGAAAGTTAAATACCTGGGGATATATTTAACAGCAAGGTGTGCAACAATAAAAGAAGACAACTATGTAAAACTACTAAAACAAATAAAACTAGACTTGGAAAAATGGAAAAAATTACAACTATCAATATTAAGAAGAATAGCGACAGTGAAAATGAACTTTACCAAAATTACTTTTTTATTTCAAACAATAGCTATAAAAATAGATATATTTTTTTATGAGTTAAATGCATCGATTTTGAAGTTTATCTGGCAAGGGAAAAAAGCCAGAATTAGACTGAAAATGCTACAAGAAGCGAAAGAAAATGGAGGATTTGGGTTGCCAGACTGGGTTCTATATTATCAAGTAGCTGCATTAACCTGGCTAAAAGAATGGATAACCCTTAGACACAAAAGATTACTATACTTAGAAGGACACAGCTTACAACTCAGATGGCACGCCTTTCTATAGTATGGGAAGAACAAAATCCATAAATACTTTCAAAATCACTATGTAAGAAAAGCACTGCTTTTAGTATGGAAAAAATTAAAGGAAAAAATTATATGAAAATACCAGGATGGATCTTGATAATGGAAGCGTTTGTTCACCCAAATCTAATTAATTATGAGAAACTTGTGACTGGAAGAACAGGGCATTGAACTATCATAGTGGCCACACCTGCAAATGCAAATGAGATATGAGAAAGATGCTAAAACATATGGTTTTTATAAAGAGCAGACAGTGTTTGACCAGATACTATTGTCCTCAGCTGAAAAATTGATTAAGAAACTGTATAGCTTTTTATTAAATTTAAAGATGGAAGATGAACAAGTTAAAGAAACAATGATAATATGGGCAAAAAACTTTGGGCACAATGTAGAGTTAGAAAAATGGCAAAATTTGTAGGAAAGAAACTATAAAATAACAAGGGCAGCTACTTATAAAGAAAATCTATATAAAATGTTTTATAGATGGCATTTACCACCTGCGAGGTTAGCAAAAATATTTAAAAACATGTCTAGCAATTGTTGGAAATGTAGGCAAAAGCCAGGCGTGTACTACCACCTTTGGTGGACATGCCCCAAAGCAAAAAAATTCTGGTCGAAAATACATATCTGGTTAGAGAAAATGTTAAGAAAATATGTAGATTTTAAGTTGGAACTATTTCTTTTAGGTATAACCTCAGAAGATTATGATAAAAAATTTGTATATTTAATATTACATGTACTAACAACAGCGAGAATTACATTTGCGCAGCACTGGAAAAATGAAGAAATACCAGCTGAAGAAGAGATAATTAAGAAAATTTTGGACTGTGCGGAAATGGATAAGCTTACATTGAAAATGAAAGGGAAAGAAGATACAGAATACTTTAAAATGGGATACATTTTATAAATGGCTAGAAAAATGGAGTAGAGCAGGCATGTTAAACTCACGACGTCACGTGATGTCGTGCGACGTATCACGACTTTTTCCCCATTGCCAGCAATGGAGAAGGCGCGGTTTCGGCAGTTTGACATGCCTGGAGTAGAGAGTAGGAATTTAAGATATATTATTAACTTAAAAATGTGGACCCAGACAACACGTTGTTTACTAAGCACTAAAGATTTGTAATTATAAAAAATTAATAAAATCTTTTAAAAAGAGAGAAAATGATCAGCCCAAAGTCATCCAGCTGAATTCATGCCTAAGGTAGGACTAGAATTTATGATCTTCTGGTTTCTAGACTGGTACTTAGCCACTGCACCAAATTTGCTCTATTTTCAACTCTATGTACTCATTAAATATTTCCATCACCATTCTTGAATCAGATTTAAAAAAAGAGCTAGCCATCAATACACATTGCCCATTGAAAGTAATCACATATTATGTTCCCTAGTGTTTCCTATAACATCTCAATGGCATGTGAGCATAATAGCTGCTGTTTATTTTACTGTGAGCATAAGGATGATACAACAGCTGCCTGTAGTTGCAGTGACATGAATATTCATTCAACCAACATTTCACAGATGATGACGCATTTACTTTTTCTATATTGAGGTCAACTGTGTAGAAAGCCATAAAATGTGATTTATTTCTTAAAAGAATTGTTGGGAAAATGTCCATCAAAATTGCTATTTTCCATTGCATTTTATTTAAAGAAAATAAAACTAATCCTGCATGAAGCAAAATTGGATAAATTGTCTAAATGATTATATTGCCTATATATAATCTCTATAACCCCTACAAAAAAAAACTCAATTTCAAAAGGTTAATAGCAAAAATAAATATCCTCAGCCATTTCAAAAGCCAGAATATAAAAGATATTTACTGGTGAGCACATTTTTGTACACATTCAAGTGAAGTTTTAAAGCAGTATTTCTCAAATTTGGCATCATTATCATGGCTGGCTAGGGAATTCTGCGAATTGAAGTACACACATCTTAAAATTGCCAAGTTTGAAAAACACTACTTTAAAGGTTCCAACCAAGTTTTAATAGGCTGCCTCAGACAAACAGTGATGAAATACTTATCAAGCTGATAAGTTGATTTGATCTGAATTAATGGCATGAGATTTTATGCTTTTTAAATTGGCAGAAAGAGGCAGCAGCCAAAGCTGCCACAGAAATCTTGGGATGATTGTTTCAGATGCAAAGAAGGGTGGAAGGAAGGGAAACTAATTGAGATATGGTTTGCTGGAGCTTCGCTCTTTTCCCCTAGGACAGGGGTCTGCAACCTTGACAACTTTAAGACTTGTGGACTTCAGGTCCCAGAATTCCTCAGCCAGCTATGTTGCAGAGGAGTACAGTGTCATAGAGGTAGCCTCTATTTATGGTTCCTAGTTTTAAGCTTTCATTCTCCTAAGTATTTTTCCATAGATAATCCTTTTTGTTTGTCATGATGATGTCACAGTAACATTTTGGAGGGGGAACTGCATTGTCAACCAGTGGTGGGATTTAGCCAGTTCACACCACTTCAGCAGAACCGGTAGCTAGTTTTTTGTTGCCCAGGCTCAGAATGGACTTCCGGAAGCGGCATCCACACAGAGAACCGGTTGTTCACATATTTGAATCCCACCACTGTCCCCAATATATTTTTACTCTCAGACTAATGGCACTTGATTTTAGAATTGCAAACCTTTAAGGCAAGAGAAGCTATATGCAGAACATGATCAGAAACTAAATGAAACTGCAGAGTTTCTTTAAGCAAGGATTATTCTACTCCCAGCCCCCATCCCACCCCACTTCCAAAAATCCCAAATAATGGACAGGTTTAAAGAGCAGTTTTAAGCCAAGATGTATAGATTGCAATTTTAAAGTAGATGCAGCCCACAGTCTAATTTTCATGTACTTATTTGAAATATTGATGTATCCATTAAAACGCAGAGTGACTAAACTCTTTCATAAACTATTCTTTCATATCTCTGATAAGAGCAGAAAATTGTTTTATGAGGAATGAGAGAAAAAGAAAAAGTCTATCCCAGGCAAAGAGCTCTACTCTTTTGACATATGATGCAGCTTCTAGTAAATGTCTCCTATGGGAAAGTTGCCTTTGACAGAACCAAGGCTTTCCCAGTGGTCTAAGAACTGAATAGCCACAGGAGTCAGAATTGACAGTATTGGGCTTAGTGGACCAATAACCTCATCTGGCTTCATTGCAGCTTCCTATGTTTCTGTCTAAGACTGTGAGAAGTATCCAGACGGAAGGAAATAAGAGAACAGGGCAGCTCAAGTCATAGTTTCAATCTTTAGCTTAACTATTTGGAGTATGTACAGGAGAAAGCAGGGTGTGTAGGTGGGAAGTAGGTAGGACGTTTATTCCTATTTTCATAAAAAGGAAATCCTGAATTAGCTTCCCCTGCTGAGAGCCAATATGTGAGATAGCCATAGCCACTGTCTCTCAGCTCAATTCACCTCACAGGGTTGTTGTGGTACAAAAATAGGAAGAGGAAGATGTGTTCAGTTTGCTTCCCTGAGTTATTCATAAAAATAATAAAGACAGGTTAAAAATAAAATTAAAACATAAGAGAGATTTGAGGTTTTATAATTTCAGAAAGAGGACACTCTAGGGGAGATTAAAGATAACAAGCAGAAAAGAAGAAGAAGAAAGTGCAAACTTGTTTTTGATTTTTTTTTTGCTTACTATGGAGATTTATAATATGACACAAAACATTATAACATTTGAAATACTTCAGGATATTTTCAAGAATAGGGCCATAAATTAGTAACTACAATATCAACAATGTCAGTAATGAAACCACTTCTATGGGTAGACTATACCCAAAAGAGGTTAATAAAGGAATGACAGATGTGAAAGAAATTTTGCCAGATGCAAAAATACTGGAACCAGAAATACTGGCTAATAAAAAAAAAAGTTTTATAAGATAGAGAAGGCAGCTGAAATGGAAACAAACAAAAACTCAAGAGAATGAGAATAAGAACTTTCTAATGGACATTTAAAAAAAGTTAATTAAAGCCTTGAAAATTAAAATAGAAAGACAAATGATAAACAAAGAAAGAATACATGGATAGTGACGTGTCACTGGTCATTTACAAAAGAGGTTTGCTAAAGTCTTTGGGATGGTAAAAAGAAAACCTGATACCAGGATTGTAAAGTTGATCATTTATGGATTTGCAAATTGATAAAGGATAGTTTATGGGAAGAAGAGATATTTGTTTGTAACCTTACAAGGGGCGAACAGTTATTAAGTTTATTTATACTTATGATGAAGATTGAGAATCACTTCTTTATATATTTTTCTTTTTATTTATCTTACTTTCTTTTTCTTAATTTTTCTTTGCACTTTTTATTCTTTATTTCTATTTCTCCTTTATATTTGCTTTTACTATTGTAATTAAAATCTGTAATAAAAATATTAAAAAAAGAATACCCATGCATCCATGCATCCACACATTCACTGACAAATCAATGCAATGTAATAGTTCAATATAAATTGAGAAGCCTGTTGTTAGAAATACATGTTTAAAAATAAAATGATTCTTCAAAACCATTCCCATCCTATGTTTCTCAGAAGGGAAAGGGGAGAAATGTTTATTACTTCCTCTATTTACTTTGACTTTCTTTACCTTTTGATATGTATACTCTTTTAACTATTGTTTATGGCTCTTTGTATCCGCTACAATGTGAGTTAGACACAGGCTGATGTTATCTTTAATAAGACAAAAGGTGGTCAAGGGAAGTTTTGACACGGATGTAATCAGAAGGGGGGGTGATGTATTCTGGTTAGGCGTTTCGGATAAGATTGTAAACCTTTGAAGTCCTATCAACTGGGACTGAAGGGGAGGGGAATGGGAGCGTCGCGATAGAAATGTATATAATGCTTTGATTCTGAACAATTGGGTGTGGTCTCTAATTTAGAACTTCGTGTTGGAAGTGTCTTAGAGATCCACCGCATTTTGCAAACTGCTTTTTCTATTTCTGTAGAATTAAACTCTTTTCTTACCAATCCAATTTTGTTAGTGTTTTAATCACGTTTCTAACAAATTGGCTGCTCAAACGTGGGGCCTTGGGCATCTGTTCCTGCATCTTCGGGAGGCGAGGACAACTGAGGAAGGCATGCCCCATTGATTTCAATGGTCCAAAGTTGCAGTCGCAGGTTGAGGAGGCAGAGCGGAGCCAAGCCCACGGACCAAATAGTGATTGGTAAGAACTGAGGAGAGGGGACCAGAGAATTACCAGGATAAAGACCGGGCAACTTCGTGCATGAACCTAGGTGAGTAAAAACTTGGGGTGAACCAAGGAATAAAACCTAGGTGGTCGGGGCAGTTGGGTAGCACAGTTTGAGTCTGAGATCTGTGAGAGGTGTGTGTGTGAGATGCCCCGAGGGCCATAAGGGCTGGCAAGGCGAAGCGAGAGTGGACTCCTGAGTACGCATTTCCATACCTCCGCGAGGAGATTGGTTGGAAAAGGAGGAAGCGGCTTGGTGAAGTGAACCGTGGTCTCATTAGATTGGTAAGGACGAAAGAATTGACTGTGTGGTAAACCAACCATGGGTAATTCGGGAGGGTCCCAGGAGAAGAAATGTGTCAAAAGGGTTAGGAAAAATCCAAAACTAAACATAGATCCCCACAGCCCATTAGGGAAATTGTTAGAAAACTGGGGGAAACCACCATACAACAAGCTGATTACTAAGTTAAATTTAACAAAAGAAGAAATGGTAAATTTGTGCTGCTTCGTATGGTGGGAGGATGAGAAAATTGAGTGGCCCCGATTAGGAACTAATGATTATTTCACCTGCCAAAACCTATATGAATACGTTAGAACTAAGGCTTGTGAATCTCTAGATAATGAATTAGATTATGCCCTGGTCTGGAACCCGAGCAAATGGGCCAATATATCAGAAAAAAATCCTTCTCGTGTCTTCTTAGTAGATGAAGAAGAAGAAGAAGATGAGAAGAGAAAGTATTTACCCCCACCGTATAGTCCGGGTCCGATTAACATAGCCCAGGCTCCACCCGCTGTGCCATCACCCCCAAGGAGCCCCCAAATAAGACAAAGGGTCAATCAGTATAAAGCCTTACGGAAGGAATTGGAACAATGTAAAAAGGATATAGAAGACTTTCCGTTTAAATCCACAGAGGAAGAAGATACAATGTTTCCCTTGAGAGAGGTTCCTAATGGAGTAAACGCCCAGGGCCAACCAATAATAAGTTTTGTACAGGATCCACTCCGGGCATCGGAAGTAAGATCTTTTAGGAAAGAAATGAAAAATATGATAGAGGACCCTTTAGGAGCAGCTGAACAGTTAGACAATTTATTAGGACCAAACATTTATATGTGGGATGAGTTAATGGCTATCCAAAACACGTTGTTCTCGGCGGAAGAGAGGCAATTGATCCGAGCCGCTGCAATACAAGTCTGGGAGAGGGACCATCCCCCATCAACTAATAATGGTATAAAAGGAGAGGATAAAATTCCCATTGTGAGACCCAATTGGGATAATAATAATCAGGCACATAGGACAAATATGGAAGATATGAGGAACATAATTATAAGGGGAATAAAGGAGGCAGTCCCAAAAGCACAAAATATGACAAAGGCTCTAAGCCTTGAGCAAGAAAAAGAGGAATCCCCTGCTGCCTTCTTACAAAGATTAAAGGACACCATGAGAAGGTATTCAGGAATGGATCCTGATGATGAGGCAAATGTGCCGCTCGTCAGAATCCAGTTCGTGACTAAGGCTTGGCCAGATATTTCGAGGAAATTGCAAAAACTGGAAAATTGGACTACCAAACCTATAAATGACCTATTAAAAGAGGCTCAGAAAGTGTATGTCCAGAGAGACGCGGAGAAAGTAAAGCAAAAAGGGAGAGTGATGGTAGCCACAGTTAAGGAGGTAGTGAGACAGCAAGAACCCCCACCTCCTCGAGCTCCGGAAGGAGGACCAGGACGTGGGAGAGCAGACTGGAAAAGGGGAGGTCGGAATCAAGGATTCAGGGGAAAGACACAGGGAAGTAGGAATGGCACGGGTCAGGAGGA
This sequence comes from Azemiops feae, assembly GCA_023970755.1. NCBI lineage: Eukaryota > Metazoa > Chordata > Lepidosauria > Squamata > Viperidae > Azemiops > Azemiops feae. Next base: position 34,478 of record JALGBA010002925.1, on the reverse strand, counting down.
ACGCATAAGGAGATGCTTTGGGTGTGGCCAGCCCGGACATTTTAAGAAAGATTGTCCCATGCAACAGAAGGAAACGCAAGTGTACAAGCTAATGGAAGGGGATGAGGAGCAATATTAGGGGTGTCAGGGGCGCTTTATATTTAAGTCCCACGGAGAGCCCTTGATAAATTTATTAGTGGGATCTAGCGAAGAGGAATTAGTATTTCTAATAGATACAGGAGCAGCCCGAACTTCCGTTTCTATATTAACTCCAGAAATGAAATTAAGTGGGCAAGTGATCAGAGTTTCTGGGGTAAAAGGAGAAGGATTTGAAGTCCCCAAAATCAATCCCCTGGAAATTAAAGTAAAAGATGGGGGACAGAAAATTAATATTGAGATGCTATATATTCCTGAGGCTGGAGTAAACCTATTAGGGCGAGATGCTCTGATGGCATTACAATTAAAATTAGAATTCCAGCCTGAGACATTCATGAGAAAACTAACTCAGGAGGAGGAGGGTAAGATCAACCCATTTGTTTGGGTGAGAGAGGGGAACCGAGGGGGGTTACAGATCCCCCCTTTAAAAATCAACTTAAAAGAACCCAACGAAATAATTAGGCAGAAACAGTATCCCATTTCAATGGAAGGAAGAAAAGGTCTACAGCCAGTGATTGATGTCCTCTTAAAGGATGGTCTTTTGGAACCCTCTATGTCACCTTATAATACTCCGATATTACCAGTAAAGAAACCAGATGGGACCTTTAGAGTAGTCCAGGATTTAAGGCTTCTGAACAGAATTGTTCAGACCCGACACCCCGTTGTGCCAAATCCCTACACTTTAATGGGGAGAATCCCCCCAGACCACCAATGGTTTAGTGTAGTGGACCTGAAGGATGCCTTCTGGGCATGTCCCCTGGACAAGGAGTCAAGGCCCATGTTTGCCTTTGAATGGGAGAATCCTTACACAGGGAGGAAACAACAATATCAATGGACTGTACTCCCTCAGGGGTTTACAGAATCTCCCAACTTATTTGGACAGGTCTTAGAACAGGTTTTGGAGGCTTTGCAGTTGCCCAAGGGGACCTGTTTGATACAATATGTGGATGATCTTCTAATCTCTGGGAAAAAGAAAGGGGAAACTATTGACGCTACCAACGCATTACTAAACTTTCTGGGACAACAGGGACTGAGGGTTTCCAAAACCAAATTGCAATATGTGGAAAGGGAAGTGAAATACTTAGGACATTTAATTAGCGGAGGGAGTTGGCGAATCACTCCTGACAGAATAGAAGGGGTGGCCTCACAACCTCTACCCAAAAACAAAAAGGAACTGAGAAAATTCCTAGGATTGGTGGGATATTGCAGATTGTGGATCGATGGATATGCAGATTTAACTAAATCCTTATATTCTAAATTAATAGATGCTGAACCATGGGTTTTAAAGTGGGAGGGCCACGAAAGAGGAAACTTTGAAAATCTGAAGCAAGCTTTAGTAAAAGCTCCGGTTTTAAGTCTACCAAATTTGGAAAAGCCTTTCCATTTGTTTGTAAATACGGAAGATGGAATAGTACAGGGAGTGTTGACCCAAAATTGGGCTGGACAAAGAAAGCCAGTCGCCTTCCTTTCAAAAATTATGGACCCTGTAATAAGGGGGTGGCCCATATGCATACAGGCAATAGCAGCCACTACGCTTTTGGTTCAAGAAAGCAGAAAACTAACCTTTGGAGGAGCACTTATTGTGAGTACTCCCCACCAAGTCAGGACAATATTGCAACAAAAAGCAGGAAGGTGGCTTACAGATTCTAGAATTTTAAAATATGAAACCATACTAATGCAAAGGAATGACCTGGTACTAACCACTGATCACAATTTAAACCCTGCCCAGTTTCTGGCCAACACTAGACAAATAGATCAAGAGGGTTTGGAACATTATTGCACAGAGGTGATTGATTTGCAAACTAAGATTAGACCGGATCTGGAAGAGTATCCACTAGAAGGTGGGGAGGCATTATTTATAGATGGCTCTTCCCGGGTAGAGAGTGGGTTAAGGAAGAATGGATATGCTATCATAAATGGACTCACTAAAGAGTTGGTAGAATCCGACAGCCTGCCAAAGAACTGGTCAGCCCAAAATTGCGAACCGTATGCATTAAATCAGGCCCTAAAATTGTTAGAAAACAAGGCTGGAACTGTTTATACGGATTCAAAGTACACCTTTGGGGTAGTCCATACCTTTGGAAAAATTTGGGTGGAAAGAGGAATGATTAACAGCAAAGGAAAGGAATTGATTCATGAAGAGTTGATAAAACAGATAATGGAATCCCTCCAGTTACCAAAAAGAATTGCCATAACCCATGTGAGTGCACATCAAAGGGGCAATTCTTTTGAAAGTGTGGGAAATAGGATTGTGGATGAAGAAGCCAAGAGGGCAGCAAATGAAGAAAGTATAAATATCTTAATACCCATTGTAGAAACACTAGAAGAGATCCCTGTGTTTTCAGAAACAGAGGAAAAAGAAATAATGCAGATAGGTGGGCAACAAGGAGAGAAGGGTAAATGGTTTCTCCCAGATGGGAGGCAGATAATCAATAAACCCATAGCACGAGGATTATTGGAGAAGTTACATGAAGGAAGCCACTGGGGAGTCCAAGCATTAGTGGATGAGCTTTTGAAACATTATGGATGCATTGGAATTTACACCTTGGCCAAACAAATCACTGAAAAATGTCTCATATGCAAGAAAACTAATAGACAAGCCATGAGAAAACAGCAACTAGGAGGAAGGCCACCTGCCCTAAGACCATTCCAATGCATTCAGGTAGATTTCACCGAACTACCTAGAATAGGCAAACTAAAGTTTTTGTTGGTTATAATCGATCATCTAACAGGATGGGTAGAGGCTTACCCATGTAGTAATGCCACTACCAAGGTGGTATCCAGGATATTACTAGATCAAATTATTCCCAGGTATGGGATGGTCACTCAAATTGATAGTGATCAAGGGAGCCATTTCATGGCAAAGGTATTGCAGAATATTATGGAAGCCTTGGGAATAAATTGGAAATTTCACACTGCTTGGCATGCAGCCAGCAGTGGAAAATCTGAAAGAGCTAATGCAAAGATAAAGGAATCATTAACCAAACTAATTTTAGAAACCCACATGCCCTGGACTAAGTGTCTGCCACTGGCATTGCTGAGAATTAGAACTCAGCCATGAAAAGACATAGGACTGTCACCCTATGAACTATTATTTGGAGTTGCTTTTACCCCAGGACAAATTTGTATAGATTCACTCCAAACTCGAGATAGAGTACTGAAGCAATATGTACATAAACTGTCCAGATATTTTGATTTTCTTAGGAAACAAGGATTGCTGGCACAAACACCTCCCTTGGAGTTTCCAGTCCACAGATTCCAGATCGGAGATTGGGTGCTGATCCGGAGTTGGAAGGAGGAAAAGCTGGTTCCGAAGTGGGAAGGTCCTTTCCAGGTGCTGCTGAAATCCAAAACAGCAGTACGAACGGCAGAGAAGGGCTGGACTCACTACACCCGTGTAAAGGGACCAGTAACTCCTACTGAATCCACTTCTACTGAGTGGAACATTGTGCCTCAACCTGATCCTTTGAAGTTGATAATAAGAAAAAGCAAAATATAGAGACATTAGAAAGGGGGGGGGTTAAATGTGTTGGTTTTGTGACTGTAAATGTTGGTGTAATTGTTGTTGTACCCATTGTCCAGATTTGCACCGATACACAGAGCTGTGGAGAAGAGTGTGATATAGTGATCATCGAAGACTGGTGTCCTGAGTACCAATCTCAGCCCCTGTTACAGACAGAGGTGTTAAAAGTGAAAAGGAAGAAGTACTTTTCCAGGGGTGGACAGAATTGGGATAATGTTAGACCTTAATATGACCTTGGTTAAAGGAATAATTAAGATATGGATTATAGTGGGAGTAGTAGGTTTCGGGAGCATATGCAAAAGTCAAAATACAGATAACCATGATAACTGTAATGCTTGCATTAAAACCACTAAAATGGGTAATAAGATAACTGAAACGCTGACATATCATACTCAGATGAACTGCAAGTTGGTGGTGGGAACATGTGTCCATAATACCACCCGATTTTCCCTGTGTAATGAAACAGGAAGGGTTACATGTGTTGACCCCTCTAGTGTGGAATATCAAACAAATGTTCAGGTATTTGCCCTTCAAAGTGGAAAGAGCCAAAAGCTATTATTATTAGGACAAAACACCAGTACCTCTGCAAATCACCGGAGTAGAATCTGCTTCGATGCCTGCTATGCCATAAAGTTTAGTCCTTGGACCACCTGTGGTGACCTGAGTTGGCAGCGGAGTTACCTCACACAAAGGATATATGTTTACTCTGAGGCTTCCCAGGCATATTGGTATTCTGATGAAAAAAACCCACCTAGAGCGTGGACAGAGAAGGATGGTTGGCTCAATTTAACCAAGGGGGTCGGACAATCTGATTGTCTAGAAGACCATTGTACCCCCATCTGTTTGCATTTTGTAGATCCCAGCGAAGGATTACATGAATATGGGCTGGGAATTGAAAGCGTGGGAAAGGATCCGAACACCCACATCTCCATTAACGTAGCCAGGAAAAATCTAACTCCAATAGAAAGGAGGTTATTTCATTCCTTTTATGAGGAACTTGAAAGAGCCCATTACCCTGATGCCTTGGGACTCACCTTTCCTCACCAAAAATCTGTTTATAGATCTAGCTGAAAGGATAGCTGCCACCCTGGAAGTAAAGAATTGTTATATATGTGGTGGAACGAGGATGGGCGAGCAATGGCCCTGGGAAGCCAAAGAAGTTGACATCCAAGATACTAATATTACATCTACATGGACTACTAAATTAACAAAGAGAAATCAAAAGTGGGCTCTAACTACATCCATTATAGGTTACTCCTGCTTTCAGAGAAACTGCTCCAAAAATCAGGAGGAAGTAGGAATTATGGTATGTGAAGGTCAGAGATCTTACGGGAACTCAAGTATTCAGAATTGGGGAACCATGCATAGTATTGATCATAACCCTTTCAATAACACAATTTTACAAGGATTATGGGACAATCCTTCCCAAGAATGGTTTGCCCCCCAAGGATTTTATTGGATATGTGGAAAATTTGCATATACCAGCCTACCTAACAATTGGTGTGGTTCATGTGTATTGGGAAATATAAAACCTAGTTTTTTCCTACTTCCCATTCCTCAAGGGGAAAAACTTGGAGTAGCAGTATACGAGGATAAGGGAGCTAGGAAAAAGCGATCATTGAAAATTGGAGAGTGGAAGGATAATGAATGGCCCCCTGAACGCATCATACAGGTATATGGGCTGGCTACTTGGGCTGAGGATGGATCATGGGGATATAGAACTCCAATTTATATGCTGAATCGTATTATTAGACTACAAGCGGTTTTGGAAATTGTTACTAATGAGACAACGCTAGCATTGGATAAGTTGGCTAAACAGAGTACCCAAATGAGGACTGCAATTTATCAAAATAGGTTAGCATTGGATTATTTATTGGCAGAAGAAGGGGGGGGGGTCTGTGGAAAATTTAATCTCACCAACTGTCTGCAAATAGACGATGAAGGGAAAGCCATTGAAGAAATAACGAGTAAAATGAGAAAAATAGCCCATGTACCAGTCCAAACCTGGACTGGAATACTTGATGATGGAGGATTCCTGGGAGGAATTTTTAGGAATTGGAAACAAGCCTTATTTATGTTAACAGTGATATCCGTAGGATTAACGTGCTTACCCTGTTTGATCCCTATAATACGAAGTATTGTACAAAACACTGTGGAGGGAATGGTAAATACTATTAACAAAAATAACCAGCAAATGATGTTAAACAAGATAGTTGAGCATAATGCAAAAATTGATGTTGAGAATGCTGAAGAGATCCGGGAAAGTTTAAAACAATTTGAAAAACAATATTTTTATTTTTAAATTAGTGTAAAAACAGAAAAGGGTGGATTGTTAGAAATACATGTTTAAAAATAAAATGATTCTTCAAAACCATTCCCATCCTATGTTTCTCAGAAGGGAAAGGGGAGAAATGTTTATGACTTCCTCTATTTACTTTGACTTTCTTTACCTTTTGATATGTATACTCTTTTAACTATTGTTTATGGCTCTTTGTATCCGCTACAATGTGAGTTAGAGACAGGCTGATGTTATCTTTAACAAGACAAAAGGTGGTCAAGGGAAGTTTTGACACGGATGTAATCAGAAGGGGGGGTGATGTATTCTGGTTAGGCGTTTCGGATAAGATTGTAAACCTTTGAAGTCCTATCAACTGGGACTGAAGGGGAGGGGAATGGGAGCGTCGTGATAGAAATGTATATAATGCTTTGATTCTGAACAATTGGGTGTGGTCTCTAATTTAGAACTTCGTGTTGGAAGTGTCTTAGAGATCCACCACATTTTGCAAACTGCTTTTTCTATATCTGTAGAATTAAACTCTTTTCTTACCAATCCAATTTTGTTAGTGTTTTAATCACGTTTCTAACACTGTGGAACTGAACAACTTTCAACCTGTCACTCTGCTTCATTCCACTTTATTTTGGGAGAAACAATATTTCATTCCATTTACATCTTTTTCTTACAGAAATTCAACTGAGAATAGGAGAAGAAATTAATTGCAATCATAAGGATTTTTTTCAGATCATCACAGCTTCTTTGCTTTTTATGAACTTCCATGGTAAGAGAGTAATTATGATTTTCAGAATTCCATAACTTATTCAAAAAGTTTGTTCCCTTTTCTTCAAACTGAGTATGACAAATACATAATGTTAATTTAATCTTAATTACATGTAAGAAACAATATTCAAGATCAGAGCTTTTATTTAACAACAAATATAAGTACACTATAGTTTGAAGGATACCATTCATAAATATATTTGGGAACTATCACATGTTCAGATCATCAATTAATATAGGTAATTATATTAATCAGTGATCAGAGAAGGAGCCTGGATGATATAGTTGAAAACAACTGCATTATAAGTTCCTGGGCTAATATTAGATAATGAAGAAGAATAAGAAAAGTCACAGTAATATCATACAAGATTTTTTGCTGAACTTCCCTAAACAATTAGTGGGAAAGAAAGTGAAATTCTGTTTATGAATGCATTCCAAAGCTCTGCATAAGGTCAACTTCTGCCCTGAGATTCCTTCCTTGGCTAGAGCATTTGGGTTGGTCTTAAATCATGCACTGAAGGTTTGGAATGTGCTTCCCAACCACTTTCTTTTTATTTAATTATTTAATTTTATTCAAATACAAATAATACAAATTGTTGTGTATTAACCCAATTTCATAAGGACTGTTATAAATGGTTAATTAGATGTTCAGTTCAAATCCTTAACTATCTGTTGTATATTGCAAGCCTGCCTAGTGGCAGTCCGTATAAATATGAGTCAAGCAGCTGTTAGAGTCGCTTCTGTGTGGATTGAATAAACGAGCTGTTACTTTTACTCCTGTGTCTTCAATGCCTCTCTGTTCCCAGTATACAACAGTGGCGACGAAGGTGGGATATATGCTGCTAAGGAAGAAAGAGCTGGAGGTCTAAGAGCCAAGAGTCACTAAGGGGTAAGACCAGGCATCAGTGCCCTGGTAGGAACAGCGTTCCCCCCTTCTGCCTGCCAGCCAGCCACGCTGGAGGCATCACTATCCTAAGGGATCCGTCCCTAGGATTCGCACAGAAGCCCTTAGCAGCATAAGGCATTGAGAGATGCAGTAACAGCCAGCTATGGCCAAAGTTGGCAAGCTATCCGAATTCGATGTAGCGCACCCAGAACAATGTAGTTCGTATGTCTCCAGGGTCAAAAACTACCTGAGAGCGAACCAGGTCAGGGAAGATGGTCTCAAGGCAGCGACGTTGCTGTGCGTATGCGGCCAAGCAACTTTTTTTTTTTTTTTTTTTTAAATATGTTTTATTATTTTTTATCGGGATAGAAAGGGAAGGGTAGGTAGAGGTATAAGATGGGGTAAAAAACAAGGATTAAACCAAGGGTAGGGGTAGATACAATAATGGGGTTAACCCCAACACTAAATCAACGCTTTAGCAAGCAGACTATCGTCCGGGTATACATAGTAAGTATACATGATTAACATAGTACTAAAAAGCTATATTAATAAATTTATCACTATTAATGGTAAAAACTTAAGCCAATACATATCATTCATTCTATAAGTAACAATAATCAATATACTATTAGTGATGTATTACTAAGTAAATATAGTTAAATATAAATATCAATATAACGCTTTTAATTATAATTAATTATAGTTAAATGTAAACATCTAACCAAAAAGTTAAAAAAATAATATTCAAAAGAAAATACATCATTTATCTTATTTAATTTCATCATCCTTTTTCATTCTGTCTTATTGCTAACCATTGATAAAATTTTTCCCATGTTTTAAAAAAAATTGTGTCTTCTTTCTCTTTAATTTCTAAAGTTAGTCTATCCATTTCTGCACATTCCAATATTTTCATAATAATAGTCTGGTCAGGTGGTATCTTTTCATTTTTCCAAAATTGGGCAAATGCTATTCTCGCGGCTGTTAATATATGTAAGATTAAATATTCATTCTCTTTTCCGTAATTAGATCTTAATATTCCTAATAAAAACAATTCCGGTTTAAATTCTATCTGTATCTCAGTCATCTTTTCTAGCCATTTATGAATTTTAAGCCAATATATCTTTGCATTAGGACATATCCACCAGATATGATAATAAGTTCCTGGTTTTTGTTTACATTTCCAACACATATTTGATACATTTTTAAACATTTTCTCTAGTCTAACTGGTGTCATATGCCATCTATAAAACATTTTATATAAATTCTCCTTATATGCGGCCGCTTTAGTAAGTTTCATATTTCGATCCCATAGTTTTTGCCAATCTTCTAAGTCTATAGAATATCCAAAATTCTTAGCCCATACTATCATTGTTTCTTTTACTTGTTCTTCTTCCATCTTCCAGCTTAGCAGAAATTTATAGAGTTTTTTAATCAAATGTTCATCAGTTTTTAACAATATTTTGTCTAACGGTGTCTGTTCTTTATAAAATCCTGTAGACTTTGTATCTTTTTCATATCTTGTCTGAATTTGCAAGTAAGACCACCATGTTAAGTCAATACCCTGTTGCTGAAGAATTTGTCTGTCTTTAAGTTTCCCATCTTTGTCCAAAATATCTTTATAGCTAACAAGTTTATCATAGTTAATTAAATTTGGATAGGAAAAGGCTTCCATTGTCAAAATCCACTCAGGTATTTTCATATACATTTTATGTTTAATTTTTTCCCACTCTGAAAACAATACATTCCTTATAGCATGATTTTGAAAATATTTGTGTACTTTATTTTTCTCATACCACAAAAATGCATGCCAACCTAATTGCAAATCATGCCCCTCTAAATAAAGAAGCCTTTTGTTTCTCAATGTAATCCATTCTTTAAGCCAAAGCAAAATAGCTGCCTGATAATAAAGTCTCCAATCCGGGAGTCCAAGGCCCCCTCTGTCTTTAGAATCTTGTAATAATTTAATTTTAATTCTGGCTTTTTTACCTTGCCATATAAATCTAATTATTGTAGCGTTTAGTTCATCAAAGAATTTTTGATTTAACTTGACGGGGACTGTTTGAAAAAGAAAAATTAGCTTAGGTAAAATATTCATCTTAACAGTCGCTATCCTTCCCGGCCAAGCAACTTTTGATATAGCAGAGAATCTAGTCGCTCCTGTGACGTTGGAGTCAGTCACCTTCGCTGACTTGAAAAGAAGACTCAAAGAACACTTCGAACCAAGACTGTCCATCATTGCATGGAGGCCCGCATTCGAGCAGAGAGAACAGCAGCCCGGGGAGTCCGCTGCTGAATTCATGGCTGCCCTGCGACAGGTGTCCAGGCTCTGTGTATTCCCAGATTTAGAGGATCGGCTCAGGGACCAACTGGTGTGTGGCTTGAGAAGCAGAGAATTACAGCAGAGGCTGTTCGCAAAGGAGACCTTGACGTTCCAGGACGCACTGAAAGAAGTGATGGCAGAAGAGGCCGCAGGTGGAGCCATCAAGGCTTTACAACCCTCAAAGAATTCCTCCAGCCAGATGGCCGTTCATCATGAAGATTCAGAGAGAGCAGATGACCCAGTCGAGGACATTGAGATTGACCGGGTGCAGAAGCTTCCAGGAAGAAGGCAGTGGCCACTTGACAAGGCAGCCTTCTTCCCTAGCTGTCCTGGATGTGGAGGACGACACCAGCGCTCAGAATGCAGGTTTCATATGGCTGTGTGCCAAGCATTGGCAAACAGGCCACATCGCTATCATCTGTAAAGGTCGCCAGAGGGAATCTCCACCTGAAGACTTCCCCAAGAGAGGTAATGGGGCCCCGGGGCAAAACAGAGTAGGATATTGCTCTGGAAGGAGGAGCATTCTCAGAACTGGAGCCCATCGCCCCCTAAAAGAAAAGCTTAGACTAAAAGTCAAGCTACAAGGAGTTCCATGCTCAATGGAACTGGACACTGGGTCAGCTGTGTCTATAATGTCCTACAAGATTTTTAATTACATCTGCAGACATGGCGGGAAATGAGTCAGACTCAAGCCATCAAATCTAATATTGACAGATTTTCAAAATTCCCGCGTAGCGGTTAAAGGCGAAGCTACGTTAAAAGTAAAGTTCAAAGAGTTTGAGGGTCCCCTCAACATCGTGATAGTTGAAGGCCAGCGCACAAGCCTGATCAGCTTAGACTGGTTTGATGCCCTGGGCATCCATGTGACTGGCATCAACAGAAACCAAACAGTGGATTTGGCAGCTGTCTGCCAGGAGTTTGCTGATGTATTCAGCCCCAGCTTAGGAAAATACAAAGGAGCACCAATCGCTCTCCACCTTGATCCAACCGTAACCCCGATCAGGGTAAAGCCTCGTAAAGTGCCTTTTGCCCTTAAACCCAAGATAGATGCAGAGTTAGACAAGCTCGTTCAACAGGGAGTATTGCAACCTGTTGACAGCAGTGTGTGGGAAACCCCAGTAGTCACACCGGTTAAGCCTAATGGAGAGGTGCGCATCTGCACTGATTATAAGTGTACTACTAATAAGGCACTTCAGCAGCATGTGTATCCAGTACCTGTAGTAAGCCACATCCTGGCATCATTACAGGGGGGTCGCTTATTCGCAAAGCTGGACCTTGCACAGGCATATCAGCAACTGCCTGTGGATGATGCCACTGCTGAGGCACAAACAATAGTTACCCACAGAGGGGCATTCAAGGTTCGTCGCCTGCAGTTGGGGTCAGCGTAGCCCCATGGCTCTTTCAGAGCATGATGGAACGCACGCTGAAAAATATTCCAGGTGTGTGTCCTTATTTTGACAACGTTCTAATTGCTTGGGAATCAGCAGAAATATTAACAGAACATCTAAAAGCTGTTCTTCAGCACTTCCGTGAAGCGGGGCTGAAGCTCAAAAGAGACAAATGTCAAATAGGAGTGAACTCCACAGAGTTCCTTGGTTTCAGGATTGATGCTGCCGGAATACACCCGGCTGAATCAAAGCTTAGGGCTATTCTGCAGGCTCCCCGACCCAAGTCAAAGGGGGAGCTGCAAGCATTTTTAGGATTACTAAATTTCTACCATGCATTCCTTCCTCACAAGGCTGCATTAGCAGAGCCTCTACATAGGCTCTTGGATAAAAGGGCACCATGGCAGTGGACTAGCGCCCACGAAAATAGTTTCAAAGCAGTCAAATCACTGCTGTCTTCAGACTCTGTGTTAACACACTTCAATGAAAAACTACCTATCAGTATTGCATGTGATGCTTCATCATATGGGATAGGAGCAGTTTCGAATCATTTAATGGCTAACGGGAGCCAAGCTCCCATAGCATATTATTCAAGGACACTTTCCCCTGTGGAAAGAAATTACGCTCAAATTGATAAGGAGCATTAGCCATAGTAGCTGGAATTAAGAAATTCCACAATTTCCTTTATGGTCGCCCATTTACGGTCTTTACAGACCACAAGCCTCTTCTAGGTCTGTTTACTGCAGACAAGCAAACCCCTCAGATCCTTTCTCCAAGGATGCTGAGGTGGTCAATTTTTATGGCAGCCTACAATTACAGGCTAGTCCATAAGCCTGGCAAGGAAATGGGCCATGCTGATGCACTCAGCAGGTTGCCCCTGCCTAATTCAGAACCAGACCCCACACCTGCTGCACGCATCCTGTCAATTCAGGATCTGCCAGAATCTCCCCTTCACGCAGGAGATGTGGCTGCTGAAACAGCCACTGACAAAACACTCAGTCGTGTTTTGAACTGGGTGCTGAGGGGGTGGCCAGGAACCAGTCCTGGGGCAGAATTTCACAGCTTCATCAGAAGACAAGATGAGCTATCCGCATACAAGGGATGTATTCTGTGGGGAAGTAGGGTTATAATCCCACACACATTAAGAGCAAGAGTCTTAAAATCTCTGCATGAGAGACATCCTGGAATAGTCAGGATGAAGGCACTTGTGAGAAGCTACCTGTGGTGGCCAGGGTTGGATAAGGATATAGAGGCTCAAGTGAAAGGATGCCAGGTTTGCCAACAGACCAGACCTGAAATGCCTCAAGCTCCAGTACATCGCTAGAGACCACGCAGACCCCCTGGTCTAGGATTCACATAGACTATGCAGAACCCTTCCAAGGACAGGTGTTCCTCATTGTAGTGGACAGTTACACCAAGTGGCTTGAGGTAGCACCTGTCCCTTCTATGACTACTGCCAGGACCATCCAGGAACTGCGCAGAATTTTTGCCACACATAGCTTACCTGATGTAATAGTATCAGATAATGGGGCACAATTTACTGCTGCTGAATTTCAGTCCTTTTTAAGGACTAACATGATTAGACATGCTACCTCCACCCCCTTTCACCCGGCCTCTAATGGTCAAGCGGAAAGGATGGTCAGGACGACCAAGGAAGCGCTTAAAAGGATCACGTCGGGTGATTGGCATCATCGGTTGGCAGACTTTTTGCTTTGCCAACACACAACTCCATGCACTTCAATGGGCCGTAGCCCAGCGGAACTGAGATGGGGATGTCGGCTGACTACAAAGCTGGACCGTCTCCATCCAGACCGAGTTGCAACAGAGACAGCGCAGCCCAAGTTCCCGAGGAATTTGCAAGTTGGCGACCGAGTTTGGGCAAGGAACTACGGTCAAGGGGCACCGTGGGTGGTAGCTGTGGTTTGCAAGGTATCAGGACCACTGTCATACGAAGTGGTCCTGGAAGACGGGCGCATTTTGCGCCACCACATCGACCAACTGTGTCGGTGGCAGGCTAATCAGACCCTGGCCGCCGACAAAGAGGAGAGCCGAGAGCTGCCTGACAGCTGCGGCGCGTCTGAGTCTCCTGGGGCTAGAGAGACTCACAGAGACATGCAGGACGACTCAATCTTGGTTGAGTCGCCACCAACTGGAGGGACCTTGCCCACAGAACAGAACTTATTTGCGGACTTGTCTCCCAGTCTTTCCGGGACTGCTCCACTCACAGACATGTGCACTGGTCTACCCGGCCAGACCAGCCGAAAAGACTCCGGTTTACCCGAAGCTGGTGGGTCAAGGAGCCCTGGTCTACCCAGTCAGCTGGGGGTAGACCGGGAACCACAGGCACAGATACGGCGATCAGAGCGGTCGCGGAAGCTGCCTGCCTATCTACAAGATTATGTACATTTTCTGGATATGTGATTTATCTAGGGGGAAGGGGTGTTGTGTATTAACCCAATTTCATAAGGACTGTTATACATGGTTAATTAGATGTTCAGTTCAAATCCTTAACTGTCTGTTGTATATTGCAAGCCTGTGTTTTAGGCGGGAATGTATGCTTTGAAATCATTGGCTGCCACCTAGTGGCGGTCCGTATAAATATGAGTCAAGCGGCTGTTAGAGTCGCTTCTGTGTGGATTGAATAAACGAGTTGTTACTTTCACTCCTGTGTCTTCAATGCCTCGCCGTTCCCAGTATACAACACAAATAATACAAACATAATACATATAAGTCTAAATAAAAAAACAATATAAAAATACAAATATTACAGTGCAATCGCCCCTGGAGACCATTTTTATTACCTATATTTCTTCTCATATAACAACTACCAATATACAATATATTTCAACTGTGCCCTTATCCCCTCCAAAACAGCATATATTTCTGAGTAGGTTTATTCCCTTTGCCTTCCACCAACACTGTTTTTATAAAATCCTCCCATGTTTCATTGTAATTATTTACTTTAATCATCCCTTTTTTAAAATTTAATTTCTGTTATTAATTTCTCATTTATTGCCATATTCCATATTTCATTATACCACTCATTTCTTTGAATAACTCAATTCCGTCTCCAATATTTAGCCATCACTACTCTAGCTGCCATTATCAAATTTACAATCAATTCCTTTTTTGCTTCATTTATATCTTGTTTTTCCACCAGTAACAGTAACGCAATCCTCAGTGACATATCTAAATTTACCTTCAAAAGTTCTCTAATTTCCCTAAACACCATGTCCCATATTTTTTGTATGCTATCACAATCCCACCACATATGTTTATATGTTCCAATCTCTTTCTCGCACCTCAAAGAAATATTTGTATATTTAACATCTATTTGATTTAATTTACATGGTATTAGGTGCCACCACTTTATATCCATTTTCCTTAACTCTAACTGACATATTCTTATATACTCTTCTATTCCAAATATTTTTCCAATCTTTATCATTTATTTTTCCTAAATCTGTTTCTCAAATTAATTTTAAATCTTTTGCCTGATCTTCTAGTTCAGTTAATATTCTATATATTTTCCCAATTCTTCCTTTACCTATATATTCTTCCTTTACCTCACTTTCTTTTATAATCATTTCAAATTTTGTTAATTGTCTTTCAGCTCGAATTTTTCTTCCATTTTTATCCATTTCTCTAATTGTATTAAATTCAACCAATTTAATTTAATATCTGATTAATCATTCTTTAATTGTATTATATTCTTTATCTTGTTCTTCCAGTCTTCCCATTTACATATCTGATTTTTTTTTAATTTACTAATCCATTCTTTCAATTCAATCTTAGGGAATTTCTCCATTTCCACCATCGGTGTTAAAGGAGAAATTCCTGGCATTAACCATTATCTCCATTTATTCCATAGTTCTATCAATTTTTTTAAAAAGGGATTTTGAATCCTCTTAACAATTTTTTTAATATCCTTTTTTAAACCAATATGTTTCTATAGGATCACCTATTTCCCTTAATTCCTTCAACTCTATATCACTCCATAATAAATCTCTATTTAATGCTATAATATCTGGGACCACCTTTAATTGATTAGCTACCCAATAATTTCTAACATTTGGAAGACCCAGCCCACTCTTTTTTAATGGTTCATACCATAATGTTTTAGTTATTCTTGCTCTCTTACCTCCATTACAATACACCTCCAGCAGCCTCTGAATTTCCTTTAATTCTTGATCCGAAAACTTAATTGGAATCATCCAAAACAAAAAAATATTTTTTGGTAAAACTTTCATTTTTATTGCTGCAATTCTTCCAAACCATGATAATTTTACTTTTCCATATTTATCTATTTTATCTTTTATATCTTTCTTTAACTTTTCATAATTTATCTTCTTTAATTCTTGAATATTTTTTGGGATGTCAATACCTAAATATTTGATACTATCTACTATTTTTAATTTATATTTTTCTTTCAATGCATCCACTTCTTCTTTACTATGGTTATATAACATTATTTCTGATTTTTCCCAGTTTATTTGCAATCCACTATATTTCCCAAATTCATTCAAATGTAAATATACCCTCTCTATAGTAACTATGGATTTTGAAATGTTAGTAATGTATCATTTGCAAATAAATTTATTTTAGTTTTCTTATATACACCAATTCCTTCAATCGATGAATCTTTCCTAATTGCATTTGCCAAAACCTCCATCAATAATGCAAATAGAACTGGAGATAAGTTTCACAGCAAATTGTCACAATGGTTAAAGAGGGAGGGGAGAGGAAAATGTATTCCGCTCTATTACCTTGTTTTGGTACATATAGGTGCAGCAGCTACAGTGGAGCTGCAAAAGCTGAGAGAGCCCTTAGCTGTCACAGCGTCTCCCCAGAGCCCTAGTCACTTCCACTATTTAAATGGAAAAGAAAAAGCATTTTCTTTGTTTCCCTTCCATGCACCACTTCATGTGGGAATGAATAAGCCTTCTTTTTTTAAAAGAACTTTCCCCAGCACTTTCTCCTGTTTCTTCTTACTGGGTGGGCAAATTACAGCAGCTGTTACAATATCTTTTGTTTCTTTTATTAGCCGGAGGTATACCAAGCCTAACAAACAAACAATAGGTGCACCATAGAGCAGCTTGGTAGAGAAACAGGCAATTAAATTCTCCATCAGATGTGTGTTGAGGAAATTGACTAAAGCTGATGACAGAAGATAATTATAATGGCTCTTCAGGAGAACCTATTAACTAAACTTCTACCAGCTTTCAGGCTGAATGAACATTCATTTAAAAATGGCAAGTTAAAAGTTAAAGGCTAGAATAGACAATGGCTAACACATCATCATACTATTAATTCATAGTAAATGTCTTATTTAGACTGATTGCCTACAGTGTAAGGCAGCCTTTTCTGTTGAGGTCATAACTCCCAACATCACTCAACATCATCCATGCTGAGAATCTTGTTGATCCTCATTATAAGCTTCTCCCAATTACACAGTCACGGAATATAAACATTTTCAAAATCCACAAAAAGCAGGATGATCTTTCTTCTGCATGATTTGACAAATAATCCCAAAAATGGACCTCATGCAATCAAAATACCTCTCTGCTACTCATTAAAATAGCCCTCTTTTTTTCAGTCCTCTGTGTGAGCCTGAAAAAGATAGAGTTACTTTAAAAGTCATGAACTTTAATGAGCTGATTCATGTAAAGAAGGGGGGGGGGGTTTGCTGTTGTTTTCAAACTCAAGTAGAAACCTTGAAAAGAAGAGAGCTTGTTTTAATGAATAGCAGAGTGATGTTCTGCTGTCATGAAAGCCAAAATATTTTGACTAATGCACAGCCCTGTATTCTTCTTTTTACTGAACAAGAGAATGCAAGTTTTTAGAAGTTACTCACTGCTGTATGTCCAGCACAGTAGGTATAGCCAGTATGGGATTGATACTGTAAGCTCATCCTTGGGAAAGTGTATGCATTCCAAAGTGGTTGGCTGTTATTCCACTGGGAACTAAATCCAGGGCTCATAGTCAGGCGATATTTACTGCTTTGGTATGTCCTCACCATGGAATTAGGCTATAAGACAAAAAAAAAAAAGCTTACAATACACATAACAGCAAAACAATACTTATCACAGATGACATATGGTCATTCAAAGAAAGGAAGTATAATAAATAAATTATTGTCTTATTTTATTTAGCTAATTTATTTTTTAGTGAATTTGCTTAGTTTTCTTTATTTTTCTCTTTTTGGGTGACTTTTTCCAAGACAGGTAGATATGAAGCTGATGAATCAGTCAAGTCTCTACAACTTACTTCTTAAAATCTAGTACAGGGGGATGAGAAAGTTTTTCATATTTTTTTTAATAAAAACATTTGTAGATTTGAAAGGCTATAGATGTATCTGGCAGTGAGGCAGCAGCCTCAATGAAATAGGCTGTGTTGAAATGTTCAATCTTTCCCTTTTATTTGAAAAAAATAAATCCTACAGTCAAAAATGCCATTTTACTGTAGGGTGACCTTGAATGCCTCTGAGGGATATAAATTTACCCAATTCATGTTAACAAGAATCTACCTATGATCCTGCATCAGACCAGAGTGCAGAGATGGCCTTCATCTATCTTTTCAAGTAAGGTGCAGAATCCAACAGCTGTTGACACATACAATATCCCTGATATATCTAAACTGGGCGCAATCATGCAGAGATATGTAGCAAACATAAACAATCTTTCACATTGACAACCTGCTTTCTCATCAAGCATTCATGGCACTTGAACACAATAAAAATAATCCCTGTTGATTCTAATTAAATTCCTTACACTTAATTGTGCCAGGATGCAAATCCTAGACACATTTAACGTTAATGGTTGTCATGACATCCTATGCCTGTTTGCTTCCCACAGTTGAAAAAGCCTGCCCCTTTCTGTCTGCAAAGTAGTTTTAAGAATTTCAAACAAAACTGCTTTCCTTGTCTCATGTCGATGGTTTATGGAGTGTGATTTTAAAAGGTTTAACTTACAATCTCCAAATACAAAGCATACAAATGAATACTGAAGCCTACACTTATGTCTCATTAGTCACTGTGTATGAGAAATGGATACTTCGATAGTTTTGAAGACAGTTTTTGCAAAATAATAGTAATAAACCCACTGCCCTTATATTTAAAGGGATCTTTAAAAATAAGTCTTTTTCAGGACTGAATTTTAGCAAATCAAGAGAAAAAAATGGAACTAGAAACTTTACAGAAAGTACATTTTATTCTAAGGAAAAATGTACTTTCTGTAAACTTTCTAGTTACATTAGTCTATTACTAAAGTTTCATTACAGTAGTCCATTACGTATCTTTGACTTCACTTTTCAATGTTTCTCAACAGATTTTCATTGCCAATGAATAAAATCCTAGAATGGATTTTGGAACCTAGAATCTAAAATACATTATGATCAGCTGTCTGCTAGGTGTACAAATAACTGCATTAAATCCCAGACCTTAAATGATGACTCTATGAGATAGAATCCCAAAGTTAGTTTTTACAGCTGGAATTTTGTAATGAAAGAAGCAGGGAAGACTACTTTCTTTGCTACAATAGAAATTCCCCATTAATTGTGAGCTCTAGGATATCAAAATATGCAAAATTTTCAAGCATAGACCATGCAACCCTAAAATAAGATACAACATGGTTTTAGGTAATGAAATACTGAGGCTAATGAAATCCTATGTATGGGGAGGTTAAACATTGTATGCTGCCCTTCAAAAGT
The DNA here is from genome assembly GCA_023970755.1 of Azemiops feae. Classification (NCBI taxonomy): domain Eukaryota; kingdom Metazoa; phylum Chordata; class Lepidosauria; order Squamata; family Viperidae; genus Azemiops; species Azemiops feae. The sequence goes on along the minus strand of JALGBA010002925.1, from coordinate 15,467 downwards.
AGGCTTTCTCAGAAATCATAAAATAAAAATTTAAATAATAATAATATAGAATAAAACATAATTCATAAATTAATTAATTTTAATTAACCAGGAGTCAATCTGAGAGGCCATGTTCCTAAATATAAACAGAGTACTGAAATAAATAAAATAATATTAAAGTATTAAGTGACAGAATGTCCCATTATTAATAACCTTACTATTGTTTTCTTAAAGCAGACTAGCATAGTCCAGCTATCAATGAATACTGACATATTTGTTGTAGTTAGAGGAAAAATCCAATTTATTAAGGATCATGAAGCTTGAAATGCCTACCTAAATTTATCTTGAAGAGGAGCACAGGAGAGAAATATTAGAGGGGAAAGGTATGGGGAGAGGAGAGGTATATAGAGACTCATGTAACTAACAAAAGATCAAGTGAAAACCAGATATAGGAACCGCATGTGAAGTTCCTACTTGCCACCTATCTCTAGCCACTTGTCCTAGTCATCAAAAACCTCATAGATGCAAAGTGATGCACTGTCCAACAATAACAAATATTCTAAAATAATTAAAAGATAAAAAGTAGCCCCTGGAAATTAAAGTTTCTAAACCTGATTAAAATGCTGAATAAAACTGGTTTTCTTTACACTGAAAAGAAAATGAAGATGCCTTTCAAAGAATGGTTATTGATGGCTCCGTCAACTGACAATCCATCCAATGTTATCCAACATGTGAAAAGTCTTCTTCAATTGACTTGCGCAACACTCTAGTTCAGGGGTGTCAAACTGCCGGCCCATGGGCCGGATGCGTCACGCGGAAGCCACGCTCACCCCATTGCCGGCAATGGCAAAACTGTCCTGATACATTGCATGACATCACGTGATGTCACGAGTTTGACATGTCTGCTCTAGTTAGTCCATGCACTGCATTTTTCTTTCTTTAATTTTCCCATTATGCCATTAATTGATTAAATATTTACTAGCCTTCCATCCATCCTGTTATGATTGGATCAGTTGATTGTTCTCCATTATTTCCATATGCCAATCAAGTGAAATAAACTAGGATGAAAAACTGATTGGCCCAAGATCATCTATTAAGCATCCTAGCAAACAATTCCAAATCCTAGTTCATTTTTGTTCTGTCCAGAAGTGCCATTCCATTATGATTTGCTTCCAGACATTCTATTAGCATTCACCATCATTTTTAAACATTTTAGGTTTGTTCTGACATAGATTAGCAAACTGAAAAACATTTTTGCTGATGCAACTCCCAAGCTTTTTTCCTGCAGTTTTGAAACCATATTTCCTCAATTGCCTTTTATTGCTTTTTAAAGAAAAGATGCTTGCATTTATTGTTTACAAAGTGGTCAGAAGATAAGGGGTAAAGGTACTCAGTGACTCCCTGCTTCCCCAAAGAGAAACTTTCTTTCAGCTTTGTAAGTGTAGTCAGTTAGGGAGCCTGGAGAATGATGGACAGGTGAGAAAGAAAACAATCATGCCACTAGCATTCTTCACCACCTTGCAACATTAAAGAAAACACTCTAAAACAAATCTTAAAGAATTTTTAGAGCACTCTGGGAACGAGACACAAAACAAAAATCCATGGCAAAAAATCTAATTAAAACTCAGTGAAAAAAACTCTACTTTGGGGCATAAAGATCAAATATGTTTGAGAAGCATGTTTCAGCCTCAGAATTGTGCATCACTGGAAAAGTCTGACTAGTCAAGCAATTCAAGCAGAGGGGTTTTTTTAGGATCAACAATTGCCCAACAATTGCAAGCCTTCCTTGCTTACTTGATCTTTAAATAACATGCATCATTTCACCAAGTTGTTCAATCCAGTGTATGCTCTATCTACAAAATCATTTAAGAACATCTAAGGCAATGTTACAATTTAAATTCACATTGAAGCACCACTGACCATAAAAAGGACACATAGAATTAACTCATCAGCATTTCTCTCTCTGGTTTCACCCAGTCTTTCCTTGAAATCATTATTGAAACCCTTAATTGAGTAACTAAGGGTTTTTTTCTGCAGAAAACTTCAAACTATATTCAGTGTTGATTCATTGGCTTTTTACAGTTGACATTTTAATGAGAGAGGTCAAAATTCCATTCTTATTTGCAAACTTGCATTAGACTTCAAACAGTATTTGGGATGTGCAAATGACTTTCAAAGTTTAGCCCATGCTGCTAGGCTTTTCAAATGAACGTCTCAGAATCATGAATGTGCTAGGGAAATATTGTACTTGGAGATTCTTATCAGTATATTTTGCTTCAACCAACAGCATATTGTCTTAATGAATTATAGGAAGTAACTAAACCCACGGTAGGACTTGATGTCATTGTAATAGGTGCCTCTGGCTGAGAATCAGGATCTACCAACTTGAAACATACCATACCAGATATTACCGGCATATGCCACAAATTATTTAAAAGATAAAAAATTATTATCCTGAGAAATAATGTAGGTTATCTTGTATCACAAGATTGGGATAATGGGGGAGATAATAAAGCAGAGAACACATTTGTAATGCAGAATCTCATACCGAACTTAAAAAAAAAATAGAGGTTTGCTCACTACAGAAGAAATAATCAGGAAATCATAGTGACAATAATTATGATATCAACAACAACAGTAAATTGTTATGAAACATTAAGATTTTCTTGAATAACTTTAATCTGTTATATAGAAATTGTTGCCTTCTTTTAATATCTACATTTAGAAAATTCCATAAAAGAATTATACTGGGCGATTCTAATTTCCAATTCTAATATTGGATATAACTTGATATCCAATATGATATGTTATATAGAGAGTCCCAGATTGCTTGTCTTTGTTTCAGTAATGAAAATGGGCCACTCCAGTAAGTTATAAGAAAGACTTATTGGATGACAGTCTCGGGGCTACATGTACTGTTATTGCCAGATCCCCCTATATCAAGTCTTCATTGTGGCTCCAAGTATTCCTCCTTTATTTGAAACTGAGATTGGCAGTATCCTTTGCCATGATAATTCAGCAATATTCTGCACTGCTGAGTGTCAATGCCAAATTGCTTGTAAACAATCCTTCCTTATCTGACAGTGTTAAGTTTAGGAAAAAGAAAGCAAGTGATGAAAAATAGCTAAGATGGCTTCCGGTTTTAGCGTCGCGATAAGGCAGACGCAGGAAGACAGGACTCCGTCTTCCGTGTTTGATTTTGCCCTGCTGGGGGACCCTGGAAAGGGTCAAAAGTCACCCTGTAGAGGTGGCAAGCAAGGAGGGGACCCTCGTTGATCACAGGGAGGCAGCAGCCCTCCTGTTTAATCCAAGGAAGCCCTCCAAACTGGCAGGAGAAAGACTGGTTACATTCGCGTAGCCAGTCAAAAGCTGCTGACAACGGAAGACAATAAGCACCACAAACAACCTTACAGCAACATGGATGAAACTGGGTGAGACCTGATCTTCTCTTTATGATTTTAAGACTTCTTCCTGAAAAACTGCCCAAATGAGAGAGGGAAGGGGAATTTCTGCCCCATTCCCTCAGGAAAAGAAAAGCGGCAAATTAATTACTTGGGGGAAATGGAGAAATCTACAAGACTAATCTGGAGTATATATATATATGGCTTGGAAATTTGGGGACTAAAAGTGCTTTTAAGACCCTTTTTTTCTTTTCTTTTTTTAAAAAAAGAGACTTGCAAAGTTCACAATACAAATTTTGGATTTAAAACTGAAAAACAGCATTAATGACATCTTGTGGGAATTATGGCACTACAACTTATTATGCCTAAAAGAAACCTGGCTAGAAGCTGAGAATTCGATAAGACTTTGGCTGGCCTTGGAAGCTTTCGCTTTTGAAGATTGCAGCTGAGAAAAGAGAACAGACCTGGGGGCTGCTTATCTGTCTGGCAGAGATGATAAACTACTCTAAAATTGGCCTGTCTGAACTATGAATACAAATACTAACCTTCAGAACTGTATTGTGGAACTTTTTTCCTGTAGAAGAAACATACAATATTGCCTAATATGATGGAACATTTTGAATTATAAATCTTGATTGATAAATAACCTTTAATGGTTCTTTCTTCTCCCTGAACAGAAAGGATATCTTTCTCATTGGACAGAAAAATTTGAATTTTACTTATATTTGCTTAAGGGAGGTTTAAGAATTGATTGATAAGTTGGTTGGATAATCTGGAGCTCCAATGACAATTGACTGAAACTTTCTAAACTCTTAAACAGATTTCTATAAAGGCCACTTACAAAAAATAAAATGGATGTTCCATATTTAGCTCTATTGGTAAAAAAAACATCCTTAATATCTGTCTCCAGAAGCCTCAGTTTGACATACCACCAAGAAAATAAAGATGAATCACAGAAAGAAATTCTCTCCATGTTGAAATTAATACAAGAAACAATTGCCTTAGCTCATGATGAGATTAAAAATAACACAAAGGAGATGAAAGAACAATTTTCTAATTTAAATCTACAAACTCAGAAAATAACTACAGAGAAGGAACTAGCAACCCGGAAAATAGAAGGAAACCTAGAGAATGCTGACACAAATATGGAGGATCTAAAGGAAGGAACTAATGGCCAGACTCAGACAAATGAAGACTTAGAAGATATAAAGATAATATTGGAAATGTAAAAGACATTTTACCAACCAAGATTTCAGAGCATACTGGAGGAAAAGGAAGGAGAGCCGATGGAATGGAAGATAGAGCCATTAACAGAACTGGAGAAGGAGGGAGGCTGTTTAATGAATATCAGTGGGCTAGTTCTTCCAGAAATACTTTAACTAAATTGTTTCTCTTGTTCCAAATAACATACACAAAAATAGAGGAAGAATTATTTGATGATCCAAATGCACTGACTTGGAAAGTTAGTTGGCAAAGGAAGAAAGCTAGAGCAAGACTGAAGAAAACAGAAGCTTTGACCTATTAGAGGGGATGTTATATCATTAATTAGATGATTGAATATGGTTAAGAATAGATTGCTAGAAATAGAATTATTATTATAATTAGATAGATAAGATTTGTAATCAGAGTATTATATCTTTGTATGAAAAGGGAAATAAGAAAATGCTAAGAAGTTTGAATAAGGGAAGCTTTTGGTTACCCAAATATAACTTGTTTTGAAATTATAAATGATTGGGATATTTTGAATATGGATGGAAAATTAAAATTGAAAAAAGCGAAAATAGGATATGGACTGAATAAATGGATATTGAGTACAAATGCAATTAAGATATGTTTTGGTTAGAAAAGATATTCTAAACTGATATTATTAATACTATTAGAAAATTGTAACAAATGCTGATATACAGCTGTATATTTATTAACAACAATAAAATTGTATTTGCTTACTGTGGAAAAATGTTTATTTACCGGAAGAAGAGAGGATGTATTGGATGGTGTAATATTGGATTTAGTTTGAAGAAGCTTACAAGTACCACAGAATTACTAATGGACTCAGTCATCATGTTGTCTATTAAGCACTTGATTGTAAAAATAGAAAATTAATAAAATATTTATTAAAAAATAGCTAAGATAATTGCTTAAAGATAATTGTTTAAAATGTTCTATTTAGCTTTTATACTGCACTTTCTTTTTCTCTTTTCAAATGTCCTACTTGATGAAAAAATAGCAAAGGGTATTTATAATATTTATGTCTTCAACAAGTATCACTATGCAACTCACAATGACTTTGAGCAGCATATAAAGTAAAAACAATCATAAAAACAAAATAAATTGGCAACAAATATGCTAATAAATATGTTGTGCTTCCTAGAGATGCCTGACTCAAACTGGGACCTTATATCTGAGAAAACAGCCAGGACTTAAGAATTGTACAAAAAGTAATAGAGTTGAGGCCATTTGAATTTTCAGGGGTGATGGAGAAAAAATACACAAATCATGACTCTCCATAGGACACAAGGATGGCCAATGACAAGTTGTGGTGATGATGTTATCACTGAAATGCTGTGATTTATAGAAATATGTCAGATATTGCAATACCAGTACAAATAATCATGGCTATTGTATGATGATATCATCATAGTTATGAATACTGCTGATATTTTATTTTATTTATTTATTAGATTTTTATTCCACCTTTATTATTGAGTAGTAATTCAAGGTGGTGAACATAATAATCCTTCCTCCTCCTATTTGCTCCACAACAACAACCTTATGAGTTGGGCTGAGGGCGAATGACTGGCTCAAAGTCACCCAGCTGGTTTTCATGCCTAAATCAGGATTAGAACTCAGTCCCCTGGTTTCTTGAAGCACCTTAACCACTAGACCAAATTGACAAACATATACACCTGAACTGTTTACCTTCACTTATACAAGAAAACAGATTCCTGTGCAAAAGTATATAAAATAACGTACTGACTTTCTTTAGAATATCTTCCTCATGTATTTAACTTATTAGTCTTTCATTTCTTTCTGGCAAAACCCACTTGCATGCCCCAGAAGGCCACCCTGAAATAAAAAGTTGAATTAATCAAAGGAACCTAATATAAGTTACTGTCCTTGCTATATCACCAAGAAGCCTTTCCATGAAGTGAAATGGATTTATCAGTAATGGAAGTGACATGCAGGCAGAGCCTCCATATAACCTTGATAACAGGTGAAAAATAAAAGCATCACAAAACAGTAGTTCCTCCAGCGGAACAAAAACTTCAAAACTCAAAAGAAATTAGGACTTACCTATACACAAAGACTGAATATGATTTTTAAAAATGATATATGGGAAACAGGATTAAAGTCACATTCACAAAGAGTTAAACCAATTATCTTTTCTTTTTTCCTCTAAAATCATCTTTATTAGGCATATATTAAATTGCTGATATTTGACATGTTCCTGTTAATTTTAAAAGGCTAATTTGTATTGCTAATTTGATTTTTTTCTCTTGACTGCTGAATTGTCTGTGCAACATAGGAACCTTTTCAAAAGCAAAATGAATAGATGTATCAAACACTATATCCACCTTACTCTACTGCCCTCTATCAAATTGAAATACTTACCTCTTAATACCTCCCTAACTGACCAAGAGGCAGAGTCACATTGATATAGTGATTTGGAGGCCAGGCTAGAAATTGTATTGTGAATTCTATTCCTTTTTGGGTCCAAAGTCATGTAGGTGGCTTTGAGCCAGTCACTTTCTCTCAGCCCTAGGAAAAAGGCAACGACAAACCAGTTCCAAAAATCTTGCCAAGAAAATTACAGGGACTTATTCAGGTAATCACCAAGAGTCAATCAGGACTCAAGTCCAAAATTAATAAATAACCAAAACATATTTCTTTCCTCTAAGAATGAGAAAATAATTCTTGCATAGAAGAATTATTACATATATTATAATATATCTTTATATTATATTACTACAGAAATAGTAGTAATATAAAGACAGTATGTTGCAGTTATTAATTTGCCCACCCTAGAACAACAGGTGTGGTTGGGGGGAAGCCTCAAGATTGTCTCCTTGTCTCTTTGGTGTAAGAGGGAGGAAAGAAAAACTGTTAGGCTTTCAAGCTTCTGTTCTTTTAAAAGGTAAAAGATTACTGCAGATTTTACTCCGCTAGTCAGAGCTGACTTTAGGGGGTGGTGCTCATCTTCGTTTCAAGGCCACTGAGCCAGTGAAGATGTTTCCATGGTCATAGGGCCAGCGTGATGTCATGGAGCACTGTTACCTTCCCACTGAAGTGGTACCTATTTATCTACTCACATTTGCATGCTTTTGACCTGTTAGGTTGGAAAGAGCTGGGGCGAGAATGATTGCTCACCTTGTGTAATGCTTGGGTCTCAAACCTGGGCTGTTGACTTTCCAGCCAACAAGCCCAACGTCTTAACTGCTGAGCCATTGTGCTGCCCTTCTGTTCTTATACTCTATAACAATAAAATATAGTCTAGTCATTCCATGATGTCTGTTTCCTGCCCTGCTCTATCTTGAAGAGTTTGCAAATTCTAGCAGTCCAACAAAATCTGGAGTGCCACAGTCTTTCTATGCCTCAATTAAGCAGATAAAAGTTGTAGTCCAATGATTTTGTAAAGGCAATTACATGTTTATTCATCTTTTCTTTCAAAAATGCTTTGCACAAAGTATTCAGAGTCTTAACATTCTATGTAAGACAGTCAACTGCTGGTATTCTGCATCTTGTAGTTTCTCTTCCATTTCCCCTCAGATCTTCCCCAGAATATGAGGGGTAGTGGGTGGAAAGCCCTATGTCCCCATGGAACAATTTAAGGAAGATAGAAGACTATGCCTATTATTCAGGAAAAATAGCAGAAGAGTATGGACTGAAATATTTTGAGCTATTGCCAGTCTACCTTGCAAAGGAATGCAAAAAAAAAGTTTTCAGTTATTTGCAAATAATGAACAACTAATTGCTAAAATGTATACAATTTTATTGAAATTTGAAATGGAAGAACAAGTGAAAGACTGTATGACAAAGTGGGCAAAGAACTTTGGAAATAATGTGCTGTTGGAATATATTGGGAAAATAAATGGTCAGAAGTACTGAAATTTACATTGTTATAACTTTAAAAGTGAATTTTTATAAAATGAAATATGGTGTATGGCTCCAGAAACAAATGTCTAAAATGTATAAAGGAGGTCCTGATTTACCTCCTCTTTAAAAAAAAAACATTACTTGATTCCATCTGTCTGGATAATTTCTGTCCAGTTTCCCATTCCTTTTTAGGGAAAGTGATAGAAAAAGTGGTTGCTTGGCAGTTTCAGGCGGTCCTGCATGAAATGGATTGCCTAGACCCCTTCCAGTCAGGATTCAGGCCTGGTTATTGAACAGAAACACCATTGGTTGCAGTTATCAATGGTAGTGCAACCAATTTTCTTTTTGTCAACCTCTCAGCTACCTTCAATACAATCAACTACAATATCTATGGGGCTGGGCAGCATAGTCTTGAGCTGGCTTGGCTTCTTTCTCCAAGACCCTCAAATGATAGGGAGTGAAAGATCCAGACCATGGCTACTCAGGGTTCGGTACTCAACTCCTTTTTAACATCTACATGAAGCCACTGGGTAAGATCTTTTGCCATCATGGGTTGTGGTACAATCAACATGCTGAAGATATTCAACTTTTTATCTCTACCCTGGTGATCCAAGAGATGCTGTCAGTGCCCTCTCATGGCTCTGTTAACAGACACTCTTAAAATTAGAAGTTAAATTTCTTGTGTGTCCAACCACACTTGGCCAATAAAGAATTCTATTCTATTCTATTCTATTCTATTCTATTCTATTCTATTCTATTCTATTCTATTCTATTCTATTCTATTCTATTCTATTCTATTCTATTCTATTCTATTCTATTCTATTCTATAGTCTAGTCTAGTCTAGTCTAGTCTAGTCTAGTCTAGTCTAGTCTAGTCTAGTCTAGTCTAATTTGAGTTTATTGTTGAAAACTTTCCTTCAATATGTCCAATGTTAAAATGCTATCTGGATTCTAGTGGGCAATTTCAAGTCCTGTCCTTTTCATGGAAGAATTTTGAAGAACCAATCTACTCACTGGTTCTTCATTCCACCCTAGTAATTGGCTCTACTTTTTTCAGACCTATCTTTAGTATGACATTTCTTCTTCTGAAGTCCTCACTTTCAGGAATATATTCTGGGATGTGATCATTAGCACTGAGTTCTCAAAGATGTTTAGTGTTTGGCTTGAGAGATAAAATCAAACACAGATTTCAGATCTATGAAGGTGGCCTGTAGTAAGGCAGTGGAAAATGATGGAATATTTCTTAATTATGCTAAAGCCCTAGGCGTTTATCAATGATAAAACAACTCTCCTAAAATTTAATATATTCTTTCACTCTGAGGGTTGTTTTTGCTTAAACCAGTCTCTTAATTTTTAATTCAGGTGTTGGGCATAAACCTTACTGACTATGATGAACAGAGTAAACCAGTTGCAACTGGGTCATTCCTTCTACCATTTTAAAAGGTGGAAACAATAGCTGTCAGTTCACAATGTGACCTAGGAATGTGATCAATAAATGTAAACAATGACTACAGAAAGAGAACCTGCCATTTGATTTAAGAAAAAAAAAAGTTCCCTGTGCCCCATCTAGTCTTCTCCTCAGCTCTTCCCACTTCTGTGATGAGGCTCACCTATTTTATAACAAAGGTGTTAAGTGTTGCTTTTGGACATTGAAAGATTGTCAGTTTTACATGCAAGCCACATACAAACTCAAACTCCCATTGTCATCTAGATATTTAGACTGAATTTGACATTTTTATCTACCTATCGAGTCCTTCCAAGGACCTGGGATAGGTATAGGCATCATCTCAGGATGTAAGTAATTCCAAGTAAAGCTGCCTTTTGTGTCTGTCTGTCTATCTATATCTATCTATCATGTATTTTGCCTTTATTATTTTTATAAATAACTCAAGGTGCTGAGCATATCCAACACACCTTCCTCCTTCTATTGTCCCCACAACAACCCTATAAGGTAAGTTGGGCTGAGAGAAAGAGCGTGATTAACCCAAAGTCACCCAGCTGGCTTTCATGGCTAAGGCAAAACTTGAACTCAAAGTATCCTGCTTTCTAGTCTGGTGCCTTAGCCATTAGATCAAACTTATTTCCCATCTTCCAGCAGTACTAAAATTGGACTAAAACTACTATATAAATTATGGCAACAATTATGAGTAAATGACAATATTTTTTCTAATGTACTGCAGAAGATGAACCGTGGAAACCAGAAATGAAATCAGCTATTATAATTGGTTGAGTCTGTATCACATCACCCAACAACTGCTAAAATCAGTGGCAAGAACTGAAATTAGATGTGTTAGAATTAACATATGATTCTAAGATAATAACAAACTTTCCTTATAAGGCTTCTGTGAATGGAAATAAAATTCTTTTTAAAAATGTTATAATGTAGCTCATTACTTTGGAGAGTCATCTGTTGTAACTATGAAAAATTCTGTGGGCCCATCCTTAAAAAGAGGCTATTTTGAAAGTGATAATTTGGAAGATATCTAGTAATTGAATTGTGAATCTAATTCAAAATCTTGTACACTGGTTTGGAAATCCCAGTCTTAGGATTTATTACCGAATATTACTGGAAAACAATTACTATTGAACTTTTTCTTGTTAATGATTTTTTAAAAAGAAATAGCATCATTTTCTAAGGAGATGAAATAGCTGAGTTTAGACATATTAGTGCAAGAATTTTTGTGATGGGTGTTTTAAAATTTGATATTAAAAAAATCAGAACTCTTACCAGAATTTGAGATTTGCAAATAAAAGCCTGTCCCATTTTATATGAATATTTTACAAGGTTTTGTGCAACGGTTGCTTTTCCAGTTTTAACCTTTGTGTTGTTTATTTTTTTTAAAAAAACAACAATCCAGCAATGTATTTATAAAAAGAAAGCTGTTATGAAAATGATATGTCAAGAAGAAGTAAATATAGACAAAAAGAATCTATAACACTTCTGAAAGATTAGAGTGGGGGCTTTTATGTTCAAATTAATGTGTGTTTTCAGATTTTGGGCTTCTCTCCTGGTACGAAAATAGTGTACTTCAAAGAGGGGAGTGGGTCTTTGAAGGAAACATTTAAAAAAAAAATCAGAAATATAAATGCAGAAGTTAGGAAAATATGATGGACAAGTTAAGATTGTATGAGATATGTTCAGTGGCTTCAAATAGGTATCCTTTGGGAGATTAAAAAAGTCAAGATGGCAAACCACAATGGTTTGAGGCACCTACAAAGGGTCAGAGTTTTGATTGCATAGTTATGGTGCCATCTTGACTTTTCTGCCCCGTCCTTCAGAGACTCTCAAAGTCACTGCAAGAAATTACAGTCAAATAAAGTTTCATCATGAAACAAAGTATTAACATGTATTAATATACAAGCTACAATGTCCTCTTCTCTGCATCCAAATTTCCAAGCACACTGATTCCCCCATTTTTGGGACATGGGCAGAACAACCGAATAACAGAGTTAGAAGGGACCTTGGAAGTCTTCTAGCCTAACCCCCTGCTCAAGCACGAAACCCTACCATTTCAGACAAATGGTTATCCAATCTCTTTTTAAAAATCTCCAGTATTGGAGCATTCACAACATATGGAGGCAAGTCATTCCTCTGATTAATTGTGCTAACTTTCTCCTTAATCCTAATCTCCTTGATTAGTTTCCATCCATTGCTTCTTAATCTGCTTTGGAGAATAGGTTGATCCCCTCTTCTTTGTGGCAGCTCCTTAAATATTGTAACAATGCTATCATGTCACCCCTAGTGTTTCTTTTCAGTAAACTAGACATACCCAATTCCTGCAACCATTCTTTGTATGTTTTAGCTTCCAGTCCCCTAATCATCTTTGTTGCTTTTCTCTGCACTGTTTCAACATCTTTTTTATATCATGGTGATCAAAACTGGATGTGATATTTCAAGTGTGGTCTTAACAAGGCATTATAAAGTAGTATTAACACTTCACATGATCTTGATTTTATCTCTCAGTTAATGCTCATATTTAAGTGATTGTCCACTAAGACTCCAAGATCCCTCTCGCAGTTACAACTATTAAGCCAGATACCATCTATTCTGTACCTATGCATTTGATTTTTCTTGCCTTATTGTAGAACTTTACTTTATTCATCACTGAATTTCATTTTGTTAAACAGGGCCCAGTGTTCAAGCTGGTCAAGTTCCTTCTGTATCTTGTGGAGTGTTAGCTATTCCTGCCAGTTTGGTACTGTCTGCAAGTTTGATCAGCTCTCCTTCTATCCCCTCATTTAAATCATTGATGAAGATATTGAAGAGTACTTGGCCTAACACAGAGCCTTAAGGTACCCCACTGCATACTTCCTTCCATGTAGATGCATTCATTAAGGAATACACATTGAGTGTGGTTGGTCAGCCCGTTATGAATCCATCTGAGGTGATACTGCCTAATACGCATTTTTCTATCTTATTAAATAGTAGGTTGTGATCTACATTATCAAGTAGATAACAAGCAAATATCTGAACATTGAAATAACCCTGAATTATATTACTTGGTCATCCCTTTATGAAAATATGATACTATTTATTACCATGTTAAGAGTTGGTCCTGAAATACACATTCCTGTTTATTCACCTGGGAATTTAATTATGTGGAAAATACGTATTTTCTGATTTCTGAACCATTTGGAAACTTTCAAGAAGATTCATTTGCATGTATATTTGGCCATCTTCTGAAGACCCTCACTTGTAGTTTGCTCCCAAATCTGTCTGAAGTGCCCAGTTAGCAACCTGACTGAATCCATTAACACTTATAGTTTTAAGTGAAAGATTATATAACTGAAAGCATTTTCTATTTATAGTTTTTCAGGAAGATTATCTCCACATAGACAACATAAATGTTAAAAGAAACTCTCTCTTATTTCTATATGTTTTATAACTTGATTAGGCATTGTTTAATTGTTTTTATAAATGTTTTTAACATTTTTTAATTATCTTTAAACTTCTTAAATATGATATTGAAATTAATTAGTGAGGTGAGATTAATTATTATAAGCTGCCCTGAAGGATGAACAAAGAAAGATAAAAAATAGAGAATAATTTTTATTTATTTTATTATTTAATTTATTAAATAGTTTATTTAATAAAAATAAAAATACATGAAAATAAACTTATTCCCACAAATCCTAATGTAAGCAAATCAGCACATCTAAAGCAAACTCAGATATAAGATTGAAATTATCTATTTGCATAACAAATATTTGATTATCCCAGTTAAGGAGGAAAGACCTATTTGACAAGGTAGTATTGCAGGTAGAAAGTTGAAGAGATATTTTTGTTGTGTATTTAGATTATATATGAATTGGAGTTGTCTTTGTTTATATTTTTCAACATTCATATTGCTTTATTCCTGCTGCCTTATTAGATTAGCTTGAGTACCAACATGCTTTTGGCTGTTGACTAGCCATAGAAGTGAGCAATTAAATATGGTTGATTGGTTCTGCAATTTGGAAGCTATCAGAGTGAAGTATAAGTCAATTACCTATAATTAGCCCAGGGCTTAGATCTCATGTGTCATCCTTTGTCAAGGATTTTTGCTGCTCTACATTGTTTTTTAATTTAGCTAGTAAGAGAATCAGACTTCATTTCCTGTTATACAAAGAATTGGCTAAAAGCCTTTTTGGCTTACTATTACAGAAGTGAAAGACACCATGCTGACAAGCCCCACTGTATCTATGGACATACTAAGTAAATGATAGCCTGGTAAAATATTGTCCCAAGGTGCTTTTTCAAAAGTCAACTGGACTTTGTTTTTCCTTGAAGATGTTTTGTTTCTCATCCAAGAAGCTTCTTCAGTTCTGAAAGAATGGTGGAAGATGGAAGGATTTATATTCCTTGCAGTCATCTGGTTATGAGCATTCTTTCTGAGAGTTGTGGAGGCCACTTGGAGGTTTATGTGTGACCTCGGAGTTACCTGAATAGTGCAAATGGGTGGGGAACCTTCTTGAAACTGCTGAAAGAACTGTGTTGTAAATAGGAGATTGGTGGTGTCATATCTCTCCCCCTCTGTTGAGAAAAACAGCTGTTCAGTCTTAATGTAGATGGCCTCTTTGACTTCTCTGTCAAACCAGTGGTACTCTCTGTCCAGAATGTGGGCTTGCTATCTTCAAAAGAATGACCTTTGTATTTCAAATGCAGATGGATTGCTGAATCTTCTCCTGATGGGTTTGTTCTCCTATGCTGTACCATGTGTTTGTGCAGTGGTTGTTTTGGTTCTCCAATGTACAGATCTGTACATGTCTCTCTGCATTGTACTCCATATATCACAGTCAGAACTTAAGAAGCTTCTTGGATGAGAAGCAAAACATCTTCAAGGAAAAACAAAGTCCAATTGTCTTTTGAAAAAAGCACCTTTGGGACAACCATGACCTGGATGACTGAGAATCTCTATAGACATCTGGTAAAACAACATTATTTTTCAACTTTTGGAAAAATGCTGTCTAATGAAGATTACTATACTGTATATATTTTTAAAGACTCAGTATTTTTAGTATTAATACGTCCAGTTTAAGCATTATTATTATATGTATATGTGTTTTCTCTTATGAAGCATATTTTTCACTGTAAAGTTTTCTATAAAATTTATAACTTCTATAAAATTAGTTAGCAAACAAATAGATAAGGCAAGAAGAATAATTGTCACTGAAATTTATAAAAAAAACAGTAATTAGCTATTTTAGAAAATATCAGCTGTACAATAACAGATTTGTCTTTGGAGCATTTTAGTAAAGTAATAATAATAATAATAATAATAATAAAGTTGGAAGGGACCTTGGAGGTCATCGAGTCCAACCCCCTGCTCAGGCAGGAAACCCTATACCATTTCGGACATGTGGCTGTCCAGTCTCTTCTTAAAAACTTCCAGTGTTGGAGCATTCACCGCTTCTGGGGGCAGGCTGTTCCACTGGTTAATTGTTCTGTCAGGAAGTTTCTCCTCAGTTCCAGGTTGCTTCTCTCCTTGACTAGTTTCCATCCATTACTTCTTG